>QANZ01018178.1:114283-129566 GCA_003254925.1 Chamaecrista fasciculata
GAAAATGATGAAAAAGAGGGAGAATTGAGAATAATAATTAATTCTTTATGTTTTGATCCTTTTTAGTAAAGGGAAAGGACTTAAACGCATAAGAGAAGACTTTTTGGGAGATTTTTGACATTTTAACTAACATTTGCCGTTAAATACTAACAGAAAAAAACCTCAGGGTACCAAATCGCTAACGGAGCAAACCACGGGGTACCACAATGCAAAAATTTTTCTTTCAGGTACCAAAGGGGAATCGCCCCTAACCACAGGGTACCAAATTGCAATTTACCCAAAAAAAAAGAGAAAATTTTGCAAGAATTCAGTTAAATTTTGATCAAAATGAATATTATAATAAAAAACATTAATAGATAAATAATAAAACAAGATACCCTCTCAGTCTTTCTTTTGTTTTTTTTTGGGAAAGAATAAAAAAAATTCAAAACCAGATCTAAACTTGCAAACGATAAGGGGAGACTAATTAGTAATTACGTTAAACATCACACAAATAATTTAGACCTACGCCACTAAAGAGGAGATAGAAATTTTCACTCTCATAGAAGAGAAAATAAAAGTCTAGCCCTAAACAACACAAGGGAAAAATAATACAATAAAATATCATCCAAACCATACTAAAAGGGAAAGAACTAATTAGCAAAATCACACAAGGACACAAACCAACACCAAATTCAAATCACCACTTGTTTGTATTCCGATTTCTCTTATGTTTCATTGATCTTTAAGGATTGTGCCAGATCTTGTAATCCTCTATGAGAATTAGTTCTTCTCCATCATCTCGCTCTTGAGAAAAAAACTTTGGGTTGTAGATCTAGAATATTCAAAGAGGCTTTAATAACAAAACTCTCACACTACTTGAGAGAGAAACTCCTTTATAAACACGCAAGGGGTGGGGGACTTCTACAAAGAGGAGAAAACAAAAGAAATAAAGAAAGGACGAGGTGGGGTTGCGGACGGCAATCCCTCCAAGCAACGCTTCTTGTTGTGAAAAACCCTAGTTTTTAATTAGATCCCATACCCTCTCAGTCTCAAACAATGAGAAAAACTTATATAAACTTTTTATATATTTGTTATATAGTTCTGTTAGTTTTTTAAAAGGGATTCGGGAAATTAAAATTTGTGAAAGGAAGTTTCAAAGTTTGAAAATAAGATGCATAATATTATTCATGACTCTATAGAATTGGTTTATATAAGATTGAAAATAACAAACTCCTTAATTTTTTAGGTCACACAATTTTAAAATAAAATCGGAAGATAACAAGAATCTTAAATCCTAATTATAAAAATAAAAATAAATAACCTAACAACAAATATTTTGAAAGATATCTTATTCAAATTTTAAAAGATAAAATATTGGAACTAAAATGCCATATCTCAAAACTCCTCATTGGAATTTTGGTAAGAGACTTCAATCTTTATTTCAAGATTTTCAAATCTTTAATTTGGCAAGGCCTTCATCATTAAATCGAAAAGTTGATCCTTAGACTGACAATGAACAAATATCACTTCTTTGGATGGTTGAACTTTTGAAATAAAATAAAATCCCAATAGTTAAATTTTGTTCCTTATAATCCTCAATCTCCTCTTGCGATGCTTTTCGCCAAACTGATATATCACTTGCTTTAGAAGCATTTTCAGATTCTGAGATGACAAGACTACAATTTTATTGTACATCTTGCAAAGGTCTTGTTTCTTCAAAAGAACCATTAAAATTGTTTCACCATCAATTGTTGCTTTTAGCACATTCTCATCATTGGCTTCAACTTCATTCCATTCCACAACAAATCTCTTATTCTTCATTAGTATGCTCATTAATCCAACACCATTAGCATTAGAGATGGAATAATTATTTCCTTTAAATTCAAGAGCATATTCATTTTATAATAACTGACAAATACTTAACAAATTTTGATTTAAATCAAGTACAAACAAAACATCGGTAATAAGTTTAATACCTACTAAAGTCTTTATTTCAACAGTGCCTTTGTCTTACACATCTAGGGACTCTCTATTCCCTATTTGCATTTTGGAGTTGAAACTTTTGTCATGATCTTTGAAAATTGCATCATTGTATGACATATGATTAGTGTATCCACTATCAATAAGCCAATTGTTGTTGGAGTTAACATTTTGAAAACAAAAGGTAGGGGTGAGCACGGGTTGGGTTGGGGCGGGTTGAGGGGAAATTCCAGCCCAACCCGCACATCAATCTGCGGGTTGGGTTGGGTTTTATGATTTTTAAAACTCAACCCGAACCAACCCAACCCGCAGAGTTGCGGGTTGGGTTGGGTTGAACCCGCGGGTTGAGTTTGTAATTTTTTTTTTATAATTTTCATTAAAAAAATATTATTATAAATTTGTGGGTAGTGAATAAAAAAACTTACACATAAAAAATGTTAAAAAACATAGATTTTATATATATAAATATAAATCAATTAAAATATATTCTATAAAATATGTAAATGTAATACATATATGTAATTATGTAAATTTTAAAATCAAAATATCTTATTTATAAAGAACTAATAGTATAAATACATAAGAAAACATACAAAATTTATATAAAAATATATAAATATTTATAAAAAATAAATTAAAAAATAAAAAAAATTATATGCGGGCTCGCGGGTTGGGTTGGGTTGAAAAACTCCAAACCCGCAACCCAACCCGCAAGTGTGCGGGTTGAGAATTTTGAACCCAAACCAACCCGCGAACCCGAACCAACCCAACCCATAGCTGCGGGTTGGGTTGGTTTCTGCGGGTTCGCGGGTTGGCGGGTTGGTTTGCTCACCCCTAACAAAAGGCAACAAATAATTCTTCTAGTTCAATTTCAAACTCAACGACTTGAGCATGTTGATTTTGATTCTTGGACTTACACACCTTTGAAATATGGCCTGTTTGCTTAAAATTTCCACATATAGCATCTGGTCTCTACCAACAATATTTATCCCTTTTTGCAATGTTGACAAAGATGACATTTTTTTTGCCTTCTTTATTCTTGAATTCTTTGCCACTGGTTCGTGCCAAAAAGGACACCTTCAACTGTTGTGCCTTGTCTGAATGTCCTTCGTTGCTCTTGTGCTTGAAGAGGACTCATTAGCTTACCTAATAAGATTTCATTTAAGTCTTTGGACTCTTCAAGAGAAGAGATTTTGGATTCACATCTCTTAGGAAGAGTTACGAGAACTTTCTCAACAATTATTTTTTTAGGAAAATCTTCACCGAAGAATCTAATATTATTAACAATAAGAGAAATTCAGTCTGCATACTCACTAATTGTTTTGTTCTCCTTCATATTCAAATATTCGAATTCTGTTTTTAGATTTAAAACTCGCATATGACGCGTTCAATTATTGTCTTGATATTCTTCTTTCAATCTATCTCAAGCCTCTTTTGTTGTACTGCATGCCATAATTCTGTAGAACACAGAATCTGCAACTGAATTTTGAATGAGTGGCTTGGCTTTGGATCTCTTTGCCTTCTCTTCATTGTAGGATTTGATTTGGGCCAAGGTAGGATTTTCTTGAAGATGAGGTATTGGAATATCTTCACTGACGATTTTCCAAAGTTTGTAGGTATTGGAATATCTTCACAATTGGTCGGTGAAGATGAAAGTTTTTTGGAAGCTTACAAATTTTAGGAAATCATGACTGAAGATATACCATTACCTCCTCTTCGAGAAAATCCTACCTTGGACCAAATGAAATCCTACAATGATGAAAAGACAAGAAGATCCAAAGCCAAGTCATTCATTCAAAATCCAGTTGCAAATTGAAATAAGAATATCATGACAATGATCGATCGCGTCAGATGCGAGTTTTAAATATGTAAATAGAACTCAAATCTTTGAATAAGGAGGAGAACGAAACAATTAGTGAGTATACTGACCGAATTTCTCTTATTGTTAATAATATAAGATTGCTCGGTGAAGATTTTCCTAAAAAAAGAATTGTTGAGAAAGTTCTTGTAACTCTTCCTGAGATATTTGAATCCAAAATCTTCTATATTGAAGAGTCCAAGAACTTAAATGAAATCTCATTAGGTGAGCTATTGAGTGCTCTTCAAGCGCAAGAACAACAAAAGGTATTTAGACAAGGCACAATATTTAAAGGTGCCCTTTTCGCACGAACCAATGACAAAGAATTCAAGAATAAAAAAGACAAAAAAATATACCCACCTTGTCAACATTGCAAAAAACCTACACATATGGAGAAATATTGTTAATGGAGACAAGATGCCATATGTGGAAATTGTAAGCAAATAGGCGATATTGTAAAGGAGTGCAAGTCCAAGAATCAATATCAACATGCTAAGTCGTTGAGTCTAGAATTCAACTAGAAAAATTATTTGTTGCCTCTTGTTTTCAAAATGTTAACTCTAACAAAAGTTGGCTTATTAATAGTGGATGCACTAATCATATGTCATATAATGATGCAATTTTCAAAGATCTTGCCAAAAGTTTCAACTCCAAAGTGCAAATAAGAAACGGAGAGTCCTTAAATGTGAAATGCAAAAACACTGTTAAAATAAAGACTTTAGCATGTATATTAAACTTATTACCAATGTTTTGTTTGTATCTGATTTAAGTCAAAATTTGTTAAAAAAGATTTGAAAATCTTGAAACAAAGATTGAAGTCTGTCACCAAAATATCAAGGAGGACCAAAATACGAGGAGTGCTGAGATATGACATTTTAGCTCTTGAAACATACTTGTCCTTATAGTGTTGTGAAACTTGTACAGTAAGTCCTGTCCATTGCCTCATATAAACAAGTTTCAAGTTCTCAATACGTACGCACTATGAATTTCTGGTCAAGTCACTAACCCCTTATATTAATGACAACAGAATGATGCATGAACACTCCATGCTCTAACTTTTTGTTTTAAAAAAAAATCTGAGGTCATGCTCTAACTTAACCATTTTTTATCTTTATCAGTCAAGAGCTTGTAAGTTGTAACATGTATTGTGTTTCATCATCATCACCCTTCAATAAAAATGCAGACAAAATATGTTGAAAACCCTGCTTAACTTCCATTTTTTATCTAACAAAAAACAGAATTGATATGTAATGGATAGGTCAAATAGTTATTTTGGTCCTCAAACTATAGGGTCAATATCATTTTGATCATAAAATTATTTTTTTATTCTGTTTTAGTCTCGAACTTTCACATTTGTTTCACCGTTCATCCAAAATGTGGTTTTGTCTACTTTCCACCGTTATTTATAACTTGAACAGTTGAGATTGACAATTCCTCTCTCATTTATATCATAATAAGTGATTTGGCAAAGAGGAAAAAAATTGTCCATCTTTGAAAGAAAAATCAAACATAAATGTATCTTCAATTTGTGATTAAGAAGGAAGTTTTTTTCTTTTTCTGTTTGCCAACTCAATTATTATGACACATATAAGAGAAAAATAATTCATCTTAACTATCCAAATTATAAATGATGACAAAAACCAGAAGAAATCACATATTGGACTAGCAGTGGAACACCTATGAAAGTTTGTGGACCAAAACAGAACAAAATGAGACTGAACTCATAATTTGAGGACCAAAATAACAATTTGACCTAATGGATACTCATATTCTGAGGTCAGGGACATGATGGGTAAGAACTGAACCCTCATTCCAGATTCCAAAGGTTGAAACAGATGGGGAAATCACTCTCATATGCAGTGAACACGTGAGAAGTCATGAACAATCATAGAATACTAGTTGAAGTGCAAGATGCATATATGATAAGCTGACCTTTTAGTCCACTAAAATTAGGAAGAAGCCATTGACAACTTTACATCAAACCTAGTCCTTCATGCAGAAAATGCTGCAAAGAAGACAAAACTGCAACAAGCCCAGAACAAAGTACAGTACTATAGTGAAATAGGGAGAAAAAAGAAAAAAGAAACTGAAGAAAAGCTTGTAGATATGCACCAATGATTACAATTACTTGTGCCGGTATGCCACGGCCGCATTTTATGCAACTCATAGGATTTGATCAGAGAGAACTAAATCTGTAGAAATGTCATATATATCCTCACTGAATCCCAACCTTCTACGTACTAGAAGAAAAACAACTCAAACTATTCAATTTTCATTCTTGCAAGCACAGAATGTTCAGTGGATCACCAAGTTTAAGGAACTAAGGATTAAGAATCACAATTACACAACTGCTTATGTAAATTATACTTGAAAAAGAAAAATTCTAACCATTACTGCAAACTAACGAGCACAAATTCAAAAACTCGGATTCTAGGGCTCCACTGTTGTCACCTGTTGCCACTCCCCATCTACCGCTTCCTTCCATAATGTCACATTGTTATCCCCATCAGCTACAGCCAATATGTTTCCAGTCAATGACCACGAAACCCTCCAAACCGGGGTCTTAAAATCGTACAAAACCTTGCCTTCCCACTGATCACCCTCCTTTGCCACGGTCCATATAATGACTTTACCATCTTGTGATGCACTAGCAATGGTAGACTTGGGAAGTCCCAAATTGGGTGCCCAAGCAACATCTCGAACCCAATCTGTATGCATCTGAAGCGCTGGGAAGCAGTCCATCTTCCAAGATCCATTATAGAGTTTCCACACCTTCACGGTGTTATCACATCCTCCTGAGCACAGCTTATGTACAGGGTCAAGCAATCCGGCACCAACAAGTGCACCCGGTGCTGTTGAGGGTGCCCAAGAAACAGAAGTAACACCAACTGGGTGAGCTTGGTCAATTCTCGAAGTGTCCCAACCACCATCTGCTCTAGCAGTGAAAACCGAGATGTTACCATCGGATGAACCACAAGCCAAGCAAAGACCCAACTCATGAGGAGCCCAAGCAACCGAATTAACAGATGACTTGTGGTCATCAAAGATATGAGCCTGAGTCCATTCATTTTGGTTGCCTTCCTTCCATATAATAACTCGCCCATCGTACGAAGACGATGCCAGTAGAGATCCGAATTTCGGGTGAGCCCAAACTACCTGCCACACAGGTCCTTGATGACCAGTCAGGGTTGCTAGATGTTGAGATGATGTGTTACTAACCCCAATTATCTTAATAGTGTGATCAGATGATGCTGTAGCTAGCCGTTTACCATAGTAATCCATTGCCACATCGTGAACTGTATCTTGATGACCCGTTTCAACTTTCTGAGGAGGCATTTTTCTGTTGATAGACACATAATTTGAACAATTAATCTCATGAATACTACTAAAAAAAGCAAAAACTTCAAGCATAGTAAAACAGAACAAGAAAGAGTCAATATAATCAGATCGTATGATTGAAGTACCATAGACACAAGATTTTATCCAATAGAGATAGCAAAATCAGATAGCTTCTTTATATTGTGAATAATACCCCAGTACAAGTGCAAAAAAAAAAAATGGCTTACTATAAAGTAAGCTTTCAGGCTAGCGTTTAGATATAAACCCTCGTGCAAAATACTATGAGGCAAAAGAAAAATATATATATATCAAACTCCTCAGAAAAATCCCCTCGCCCAAGAGCAAAACGATTGACTAGATTGAAGGGGGTAATTTATTACATCATATTCAACAATTATCACATCAGCAATATTAGTCTGAAGTCCGATCGCTAGTAATTAAATCGCAGAGAAAAATCGGGGGAAAAAAAAAAGCAAAAAGGAGCATCAGAAGCGGAAAACCCAAGAATGAAAGTTCAATCAAGGAGAGACATAGAGACAAAGAAACAGAGAATGAAAAAAGTGGGGGAAATGCGAAGAAGCGAAATCTGAAGATCTAGTAAGAGAAGATGAGAAGATCGAGGAGAAACAAGAGAG
Organism: Chamaecrista fasciculata; assembly: GCA_003254925.1. Taxonomy (NCBI): domain Eukaryota; kingdom Viridiplantae; phylum Streptophyta; class Magnoliopsida; order Fabales; family Fabaceae; genus Chamaecrista; species Chamaecrista fasciculata. The sequence goes on from QANZ01018178.1 coordinate 122,078, forward strand.
GGAGAGAGAGAGAGAGAGAGAGAGAGAGAGAGAGAGAGACGAACCAGTTAAGAAAAAGAGAGTGGTCGGAGCAGCCGTAAACGGTGTCGGGTACAGTTGCGGAAGAGAGAGAGAGAGAGTCTAGAGAGAGAAAGAGAGATCTGTGAGTTGAGTGGATCGTGATTCGTGACTCGTGAGGTTGAAGAAAAGCTTGTGAAGAAGAAAAGAAAACCTTCGTAAAAGCCTAATCTTTTTTTTTTTGGGTTTCTTTCAGCCTTTGGGCTTTCTTTTCTTGTTATGGTTGGGCTTTGTTGGCCCACTTATTATAAAAACTTCAAATTGGTCCTATATGTATGAGATAGATTTTAAATTGATCATCCCTTATGTTTTAATTGTTTTAGACTTTTAGTTTAGATTGGTCCTAAATCTACTTTTAAGATACAATTTGACTTCATTTGCTAACAATCTTAATTAGACAGAGAAATAATTCTTCACGAGTTAGTATATAGTTTCGAACTCATCGCATCCAAATTTAAAACGAGAGAAATATAACTAATTTTATTTGTTTGACCGTGAAACTAGTTATTGACTTTCGTAACTCGATTTGACATTATTTACTGAAGACCCTAAAGCACTCGTTAAAAGAAATCTGTAGCTCTGAATTCGTCATATTTGAACTTGAAACGAGAGAGATATGATCACATTTTCAATCTTTTTTGGACCAATTTGAGAAATTATGAAAATATATAGGATAAATTTGAAATAAATGAAACATAATGGACTAATTTGACATGTACCCCATACATAACAGACTAATTTGAGGTTTTGGCCAACCCAATATATATAAACGAACTGGTTTAATGAAATGATAGGGTATATTTTAAAGATTGTGTTAGAAAAATTTAGCCATTTTAATTCTGTTTTTATCATTGCATATTTAGAAAACAATATTTAAATTTGATTTTATAAACCTTTTGGAAAATAAAAAGGAAAAAAATGGTTTTGATGATAAAAATTAACTTACATATTTTAAAAATTATTTTGACGATAAAAAACATATATATATATATAGGCAAAAATATTATTGGTGTTTCCAATTTATAGGTTAAGTATCAGTTGTATCTCTAAACTTTTTTTGTCGTCAATTATACTTTTAAAGTTTTACATTTGTCAATTGCACTTCAAAGCCAAATGTTGTCTAAATTGTTAATCGGAAATGGTGAGGTAGCTAGTGACCTTTTTTTTTTCTTCATTTTGGTGTCAAATGTACTTCTAAAGTTTTATATTTGTGTCAAGTGTACTCTAAAACTTTAACATATGGTGTCAACTGTACCCCAAAATATGTTGATGCTAGCATTTCCCGTTAACAATTTAGATTACGTTAAGCCTTAAAGTACAACTGAGACAAATATGAAATTTTAATAATATAATTGGCAAAAAAAAAATTAGGAGTATAATTGAGATTTACCTATAGTTTGGAGTTATCCGAGGTGTTTTTACCTATATATATATATATGAAACAAAGTTAATTTTAAAAATAAATATTAAATGAGTTATTATAATATTACAAAAATATTATTAATTAAAATAAATTCCATATTTTTCTTTATTTTCAGAGTACAAAATAAATTTGTCTTTGTTTTTGTTCTTCAAACTCTAAAAACAACATAATGTGTTTTTTATTTTTTTGAAATTTGTTCTTAGATTTTTTTGTTTTGTTTTAAAGAATGGAAACAAATGGGCACATTACATTTTCAAGCCAGAAAAAATATAGGCAAAACTATCCCTTTGGTCCTCAAATTTTACACTAACTATTAATTTTGTTCTCAATGTTTTAGATTTTTGTCAATTTTATTTTTTACTCTTATTTTATTTAACCAAATATTACCAACAGAATCTATGTAACTTATGACATGTTATGTAAAATTGTTAGAAAAACAAATTCAAATCCTAACCCAGATTGGAAAATAGAATACAATTTGTCGTTAATTTATTGAAAAAAGTTTGTCAAAGAATAAAATTGACAAAAATGTAAAACAATGGAGACAAAATTGACCTCAAGAAAATATTGGGGACAAAATTGATGGTCGCTATAAAGTTTGGGGACAAAAAATGTACTTTTACCAAAAATATATTATTAAGACCCCAAGTTTTATTTACTTTTTTTTAAAAAAATCAATTTGTTTATTTATCACCGGTCCAATTCTGATTGAACCATTGAACTTTGAACTAGTATCTCAGTCAATTCAATGTTCGGTCTGATTTTTAAAATCTTGATTAAGACTGAATAGTATGAGGGTCATATTTCTCGTATATAAGAATTTAGACTCCGTTTTGCCCATATTATTAACCATCTGGCTCAAACAAGTTCAAATCTTCAAATGAGTAGATAAAGATAACAAAAAACTTATTATTCAGTCCCTAAATTTACACCGAGTCAACTGATGAGACCCTAAATGATCAAAATATACTACTCATTCCCTGAATTATTGCAGTTGTCAACAATTTGGTCTTTAGCTCAAATTTAGTGACCAAAAGTACAAATTTAGGAAATAAATAGTATAAATTTAGTATAAATTCAAAGACAAAAAAGTATAAAATTAATTCAAATTCAAGGATCAAATAGTATTAATTTAGTACAAATTTAGGAATCTAAAAGTATAAAATTAGTTCAAAATCAAGGGTCAAATCGTCACTAGGGACCAAATAGTTGATAACTGAAATATTTCAGGAATCAAATAATGTATTTCGATTATTTATGGTTGGATTATACCTATGAGATTATTCTAATGAATTGTGCTTCGAAAGTAGATTTGGAACTAAAAGTGAAAAATCTTGGAAGTACAGTCTCATATGAGATTGTACTTCCAAGATTTTTCACTTTTAGTTCCTGATATATCACTATTTGGGCGTATTCCTCTTCGGCCTTCCAAACTTACTTTTGAAGCACAATTCATTGGAACAATATCATTGGTATAATCTTCTATGTATAATCTCCTATGTGAATGTATTAGGTTAATTAAAAGAGATTATTCTAATTTTAAGTCTATCAATCTCCTATGTAATGGTCCAATTTTAATGATTTAATTATACCAATGAATCCAACTTTAAATATTAAAAGATTGATAGATAATTTATATTTTGTATAAAATATATAATTAATTATTAACATAATTTTAATATGAAATAGCAAACAATTATTAACAACATATTATTAGTTAACAATAATATGTAAATATGATAATTAATCTTTTAATATTTCATTATTATGTTTTATAGAAAAATATATTTTATGATTAATAATAAATTAAAATATTTTTAAATAAATAAATAAATAATTGTTTAAATAAAAATACTAATAGGCAGCAGTTTTTCCCGTTGCAAGTAATAAAATTTAAAAAAAATAAAACAGCAACACATTAAAAGTGTTGCAACAGAAAAAAATAAAAAAGAAACTGCATTGCAACACGCTGACCGAAGTGCCACGTGGCACTTACTCATTGATCCATGTGTATTGGGATACTAGTACCATATTAGAGTGTCCCATACTTTATTTTTATTTTTTTATATTAATTTTATTAATAAACAAAGTATTCATACGTTTATAAGAAAAATCATATGAATTTATATTTTATTTTTTATTTAAATAAATATTTCTGTACCTGTACTCTATAATTTTTAAAATAACCTTTACCTTGTATTTGTATTTATACTCGTATAAGTATTCGTACCCGTTCAATTATAACCTATATTTTAACTTATTTCCAAACTACAGTCAAATCTAAATATTAATTCACAATTTCCGATTACAGAACCCTAAACCATACATCTTGAATCCAATCACTAAATTTAAAATATTAAACACTGAATATCAAACCCCAAATGTTAAAACTTAAACAAAACATTTTAATTTTTGAATCTCAATTTCATTGGATATTGATTGACTTTTTCACAATCATAACCGTGAATAGGAAAATAATGCTATTGTGCATGACAATTTTAATTGGAAACGCATCATGCTTGTTAATAAGAAAAATAATTTTTCCTCACCAAAAAAAAAAAGAAAAATAATTTTTGACCTTTTTCTTTTCCAATAACTTCTACTCTTCGAAAATATTAGGATTTAGGATTACAAATTTTATTCTGCTCTTCATTCAATTCTTATTGGCGAGAAAATATTATAATTGTGTTTCAAATAAGAAACGTACTTGTTAATTTACTTTTGTCACGCATTCCGGCAAAACAATATCCTATCAATTTTAATAAATTTTAGGTTAAAGGGTAAATTTGGTCTCATAGTCTCATATCATTTGGTCAAGTTGAAAATTTGGTCTCATATCTTTACAAAAGGTTCTATCATTAATCCCACCTAATTCAAAGATATATGATTAAATCTGTAATAAAAAAGATATGAGATCAAATTGGGACTTGACCTAAATATATAGAACGGATATGTAAAAAAATTTATGAGACTAAATTAGAAATTCAGAAAAAAATATGAGACCAAATTTATATTTTGACCTAAACTTTATTTTTGTTAACCCTTACTGATTTAGAATAATCAGAAATTAAGAACTTGAGATGTTCCCAAGTAATACTGTCAACCTATCGATGTTTTTATTATCGCAAAAAACACATTAATTCGAATAATTCCTAATGATACACTTGAATCTCCCGTCATCAATATGAACATTAAACATATTTCATAAGTTATAATAAAGGAAAAGGGATCAAATATAAATCAATATAAAAGGGATTAAATATAGAAAACGTAAAATTGAACACGAATCATAACTATGAATGCAAAACTTTGACATCAACATAAATAAAGAACAATATATAAATCCTTATTAGTCTTATACGTCAAGTATCAATGACTAATAATTAAGTTAAATGAAGAAAACATGGAACGATTAATCATTGATTAATCTTACATATGAAGTTTTAGATATTCGATATGTGGCCGAAGGGTTCAAAAGTTAGATATGAAGTTTCAGAAACTGGAGTAATTGTTAGGCCTCGAACAAAATTGACAGCTTTGTCTTTCAATTTGATGAATGAGTTTACCATGTGCTGCAATCTTTCGCCATTCTTCTCTTTGCTAATTAGGGCTCACAAAATTAGAACTCACTATATTCTTCTTATGTGCGTATAAAAGAGTAAGAATATATAGAGTTCACAAAACCCTTATATATATAGATAAAAGATTACTTGATGTTTAAATAGGATTAGATTTGCCTACCAAAAAAAAATAGGAGTAGATTTTACCATGAATATTTAAAATTTGAAATTTAAAAAATTATATTATTTATGAAACAATCTCGATTCAAATGTATTTTGAATGATTTTTATTGAAATATCCATAATAGATGAGTTGGTTTTGGATATCTTATACTATTTATCTTCTAATTAACTCAATAAATATTTCCTAAATTATTTTGTTACTATTTTTTTAAATTTATCTCAAAATTTTATAATCATTTGAAAATATATCACTAAATAAGTATCGTATAACCGTACAAGTGAAGAATTTTGGAATTTCGACTTTTTAAGATTGTGTTTGCGTATAAATTTTGAGGTTAAGGATGATTTTATTTTTTAAAATAACCTAATCCCGAAAATTTATACAATAAAGTATAATAGATATTATTGATAGATTATATACATCTGAAATTTATATTTTGAAAAATAATAATAAAATCATCTTATATATAATAATATAAGATAAAATAGAGAAAACTTATTTTTTGGTCCCTCAATTGTTATTGAGTCAACGATTTGGTCCCTGAATTGTGGGAAACTACAACTCGGCCCCTCAATTGTACACTTCCGTCTACATTTTGGTCCCTCAGGTGTGATCCGTCAATCATGGAGGTGTTAAGTGATGATGTATCACTGTTAAGTGCTTAGGTGACCGTTAAATGCTGAGTTGGCATCTAAATAATATATCCAACTCATTTTTTATTTTACACCTCATCAAAATCAATTAAAATGGGACCAAATATAAAATTGCCTCAAGAGTGACACCAAAACTAAATGAGCAGAGATTAAAACAAATCCTCAACATTCAAAACATAAAATTCCCAAATCGAAAAACGTGGTTCCATAAGACTTTGTCATCCTCGCTCCCCTCGATCAAGGTCCAACTCCCTTCTCTGGCGGTGACAATGCTTCTCAACAAAACCAAAGCTCAGTCGGCGGCGCAGGGGACATCGTGGGCCGGCGACCACTAGTGCGTCCTCCCGGTTCAAAAAATAAGCCGAAACCACCGATGATCATGACCTGCGAAAGCGCCAACACCCTCCGAGTGCAACGTGTTCGAGTCAGTCGAGGAGGAAAGGGACGAGAGCTTGATGTTGCAGAGAGAGAGAGACAAGGGGAAGAAGTAAAGTGAAGCTCCATGACTGACGGACCACACCTGAGGGACCAAAATGTTGACTCAGTAACAATTGGGGACCAAAATGTAGGTTTTCCCGATAAAATAATATTACAATAAACAAAAATATTAAAAATATTATAAAATTAACTTCCTGTCGGGAACTTATTTATTTTATCATTTAAAAATGATAAATGTGTATACACAAAACAGATTAACAATATATAATTTTATTAATCAAGAAATCCGAAAATGTTAAAATATATAAAATATATAGTATAAGAATATAAATGATTAAAATAACAAAATTCATGAAAAACTACCAAAGTAAAAAGTCATCCTTCTAATAATGGACTCATCGAGTATAGAGATTTTTTTTTTTGCCTCAATCGAGTATAGAGATGATCACAATATATAAGGGTATAGAGATTAGCTACTTCGTGCAATCGTTTCAAAGCTATTTTTAGTTTTATTTAAGTTTTCAGAATTTTATATTTTTTTCGTGTTGGTCCCTAAAATAAAATGTGATAATTTATTTTGTTTGGGTGTCCGAAATGTGATTTTGTTTGAGTTTTGGTATATTAATAATTTGGATAATTGAGATGAATCTTTTATCTCCCATATATATATACTAGGGGCTTTGGGTACCCTAACGGGCACGCAAATATGTATGTAAAATAAATAAGAGACTAAATTGTTAACTTAGTAAAGAAAGAGAGACCAAATAGTAAATTTTCTCTTATTTTTAATTTCATAGACTATAGTTTAAAATATGGACGACCAGAGAGGGGTGGAGCCATATAATATTAGATATACCTTTATGATATTCAATATAGAGTTTTTTATTCCTTATTACCTGTAGTTGTAACTTAATTATTTCATATCCATTATTTAATAAATATCATATTTATATCTTTAATGAATAAATTAAGATGAAAATCCTGAATATTGGATCAAAATTTCCATGTTTAAGTGGTGACCATGAGAAGTTGAACGCAATAGTGAGTTGGTAACAACAATTACCGCCGTTACCTTGTGAGTTGGTGACAATGAGAAGAATAAAATAGTGAAATACAAATGGAATGAAGCACACAGTTAAGTAATCAGCCCCGTTAATTTTATTTCATAAAATTT
>QANZ01018178.1:129975-219926 GCA_003254925.1 Chamaecrista fasciculata
AAATACATATCTATTATTATTTTTATCAATTGTATATTAAAAATATACATAAAATATATATTTAATCTTAATTAAATCAACTTTTTTTAACAATTAAGTCAAATTAAATGTCTTCATTAATAAAAACATCATTAAATTGATCCAAAATTAATTGTTTTACCAATATATACAAGTTAAATTATATATAGAATGTTTTGGCCAAAAAAAAATTATATATAGAATGAATAAAAAAAATAATATTTTTTTGGCCCGGCCAGACCCGGTGACCCGGGCCGGGTCTCGGGCCGACCAGAAACCCGGCCCCGCCCGGCCCGTGTACACCCCTACTCAAATTCCTCATGGAACTTTTCATTTATCTTCTTTGGCATCTCTAAAATGCTGGAAATTGTGAAAATTTCTTTAGGCAAAAACATTAATTTTGTCTCGACCAAACTTTATATTAATTTTTAATTTTGTCCTCAGTATTTCTTTTGGTCAATTTTGTACCTAATATTTCATATTTTGGTCAAATTTATTTTTTGACTAACTTTTTTAATAAATTAACAACATATTTTATCATGTTTTTCAATTTGAATTAGGATTTGAATTTTTCATTAATTTTTTAGCTAGAGTAAAAAGTAAAGAAAATTTTACAGATTAACTAGACAAAAGTTATATTATAAATAAAATTAAAAATTGATATGAAATTTTTAAAATCAGGACTAATGGTATATTTTCATTAAGTTTTATGCTACATGTTCCTTTTTGGAGATTCTTTTCTAGCTAGTCTACAAATACTATATTTTATATCATCACTCTCATTTAATTTGCTATTTTTTTTTGTTAATTAAGATGTTAACTGTCAATTTTTATAAAACTAAGTAGAGAATTTAGAGTTCAAAGAATTTGATTTTTACGTATAATCCAATTGTAAATTGTGTTTTTAATCTCCAATAAAATCATGAAAATTACTCTTTTCATTTTATTGCTTCTTATATTAGTAGTTAGAACGTTGAAGGAACTTGTAATGCATATTATGTTAAATCTTAGAAATAGTTTTAATTAAAGGCAAAACTTACGTCAAGTTCCCTACATCCTTGCTATCAAGTTCTTCAATCAACATTTGACACGTGGCAAAAATTTAATATATGACCAATCATGATAGAGAGAGAATATTAAACACCACTTTTTACATGACCAATAATTGAAGAAAGAGAATGTAATCAAGACTTATGATTAGTAGAACTTGATGGCAAGGATGTAGGGAACTTGATATAAGTTTTATCCTTTAATTAATTATATGTGTATATTAAGCTACGTTTTAATTTATTGGATGATATATCAATAACAACTATAATTGAAAATTGATTGTGTAACAAATGTATTTTGGATATATTAAATTTATAAAATATTAATTAGTAATAAAAAAATTATATCTAATTTGAGATAAATGAAAAGAATTTTTTTTTTTTCACATTTGTGATTTCGTCACAAGATTAGGCGTCCCAAATAGTTTCAAGTAGGGCTGAGCAACGGATGGGTTTGGTTCAGTTTAGACAAGTTTTCCAACCGAACCGATCTAATTGGATGACTTAAAATATCATCCAATTCATCTAGTAATTTTTGGCTAACCGAACCAATCCAAACCGATTAAACTCGGTTTGGATCGGTTTGGTTCGTCAATTTTTGGTAGACCAAGATAACAAAGAGATGAGAGAGCAATTTATACAATAGAAATAAAAAATTCATACAAGAACAACCCAAGCAACAACAAATTTACAAAAAGAAAATCAAAATCTTCATATCTTATTAAAAACAAGGTCAGATTTTTTTGCTTCTCCGTCGTCGTCGGTCGCTCACGTCTTTCGCTGCTGGAGTGCTGTGAACGCCGTTGTTCCTTTCCCTTCCGTCCGCATCTGCTGCCACCACTGAGACGCGCCGCCGTCGCAGACTACGTCGCCGATCAAACTCCGGTGGTCCGCGGTTGTTCCCGTCTGTCAAGGACCCTCGTTCACTGGAAATCGAGTTGCCTCTTGTTCTTGCAGTCATCCACCACTGCCGCCACCACAAGTCACGTCGCCGCTGTCCATTGTTGCAGATGCCGTCGTCGGCCAGATCTGGTAGTCCGAACTGAAGCGCAATGATGAAGAAAAAAGTGCAGCGGCGGTGATGAAGAAAAAAGTGCAGCAGATGATGAAGACCAGATTCAAGAAATGCAAAAAAGAGAGGATGAAGTAAGAGGCAATGATGGGTTTGAGAGTGAGATTGAAAGGAGAATGAGGAGGCGCAAATGAGGGAGAATGGGAAAAGTAAGAGGCAGATTAGGGTTACTTTTTTTATTATATTTTATATATATTATATGATATATTAAATTAGTAATGTAGTGGAATTGGACTTCGGTTGGTTCGGTTGGTTATTGATCTAAAAAATGAACCGAACCGAACCAGTCGGTTCTCTTAATCTTTCATCCAATTAAACCGATTGTTTAATCGGTTTTTATCGGTTCGGCTTGGTTCGGTTCGGTTGAAATCGGTTGGAATTGGATTTGCTCAACCCTAGATGCAAGTAAGATTCTGCCACAATATTTTAACGAACATGAAGCGTCAGATTTTATCATAAATTGTAGCGAATATTTTGTCACAAATTTGTCACGAATTTTTTCTCACAAATTCCGTCACACGAAAATAAATTCCTGTCACAAATAATTTGTGATGGTCATGAGTTCGTATAGGGGATTAAATTTAGTGACGAAACTTTTTTCACGAATTCTTGATTTAGACATTTCACTATGAGTTCGTATAGGGGATTAAATTTCTTATAAATAAGATTTTTTTTATAGACAAAAGTTTAGGTGAGTCCGGCCCCAGGGATCCACCAAGGTCAGGACAGACCTCCATGCTCTATGAGCGCTTACAGATAAGGGTGAGCATCAATTCGGTTCGGCTCGATTTTTCTATTTTTTTGAACTGAACCAATGATATTGGATGGTCAAAATGGCCAACCAATTCATCCAGAAAATTCTAGACATCCAAAGCAAACCAAAGCAATTATGATTGGTTTGGTTTAATTTGGTTGGTCGATTTTTATGTATATTTTAAAAAAAAAATCAGATTCCCAGATTTAAAATTCCTTAAAATTCATAATTTCATAATAAAATTCATTATAAATTCATAATTTTATAGTACTTACAAAACACTAAAATAAAATAGAAACACTAACAACAACAGTACTTCACAAATATCAACATTTAACCTGACATAAAACATAAAAACATGATAATTGAAACACTAAAATAAAATAAAAAAACAGCATAATTAATTAGAGGCTTAATTAGAAGTTGAGTGAATGTGATTGATTGATAGGGTTGATTTTATTTATAGAAGTATTTTATTAATATAAGTATTTTATCTATAGAAGTATATAACTTCGATTTTTTCGGATGGTCATCTATTTTAAAATAAACTGAACCAAACTTGATTGGTTCTCTCATTTTCCATCCAAATAGTCCAAATTTTAAATCGATTTTGATCGGTTTTCTTCAATTTGGATTGGTTCGGATTGGTTGGAATTGGATAGGATTGGTTTTGCTCACTCCTATTTACAGAGGTACTTACAAATTGCCTACCAACAAGACCTCACAATGGCAGAGGGATTCGAATATTTTATCCATCTAACTCAAACAATTTCAAATATTAAAATGAGTAAATTAAAAAAAATTAATCACAAAAAAATAGTATTTTAATCGTACTTTAACTTTCTTATTTCCAAATTCTTAACACTCAAACCTAAATACCAAATCCATTATCTCACAATCCCCGATTATAAAACCCTAAATCATAAAAAATATTGGATTATAAAACTTTAAATCATAAATCTTGAACGTAAACACTAAATTTAATTCAAATTGAAAAGACCCAATAAGTTTTTCACTCTCTAATGATGGTGCATTCCTCTGATGTCGATGATGAGAAACAAAATATATTATCGACCCATATTTATAAGTGTATTTATAAATATAAAAAAATTAAAATTGAACACAAATTGTAACGATTAATGCAAAACTTTGACATCAATATATAATAAAGAACTTCGGCCAAAAAGAAAATATATTATAAAGAACAATATATAAAAGTATCAAATAAACAAAAAAAAAACTCTTAAATCCGTATTCCTATGCATCAAGTATCAACTACTAATAATAAAATCACATAAGAATTATTGCAGGATAATATGGATTATTGATTGATACACAAGGATCATATGAAGAAGTATGAACAACTCGAGGCCAAGGTTGAGAAGCTGAATATGAAGTTTCAGAAACTGGAGTAACGGTAGAGTTTTTGGTAACTTTCAAATGTGTCAAGCATCGAAAAAGATTGACAAATTTATCTTTCAAATTCATCCTTAGACATTGTGTTCTTCTCCTCTTAATGGGATTGCACTCTCTAAAAGCAACATTCTCTCGATTCCCTTCATGAATCAGCAACACTTTTTTTCCCTTTTCTTTGCTCTTGAATTTTCCAAAGAAAGCTTTGTTTTTTGGAGCATCTTTGTAATCAATGGTGTTGCAATTTTCTGCCATTGAATCTCTCTGCTAATTAGAGTTCAAAGAATTAGAACTCACTATATTCTCTTATGTGTGTAGAAAGAGGGAGAGATTATAGAGTGACATAAAGCCTTATCAAATATATATATATAGGACTTAAAAAGACTATTCAAATTTTGAATAGGATTAGACTTCAATTATTTGAAATTTAAAATATATTATTTAGGAACAAATGTAGTATTATAATGATTTTAATTGAATATCCATGATAAATTAGTTTTGGTTAAAAAAAATCTTTTATATATTTTATATACTTAATTATCTATCTTGTAACTCAAAAAACATTTCTTTAATCATTTTGTTTTTATTTTTCGAAAATATTTCTCTTGAATTTCTATAATTATTTGAAAAGATATAATTAAATAGGTATTGTGTATCTGTAGATATGAAAAAATTAGGAATTTTTAATTTTTAATATTGTCTTTGTTTTATGGATTTTGCCGTAAAGGAAGTAAATAAAACAAAGGAGATAAAATATTAAACACCACTTTTTGTATAACCAATAATTAAAAAGAGAGAATATAATTAAAACTTGTGATTTGAGGAACTTGATAACAAAAATATAAACAATTTGATATAAGTTTTTTTTTCCCTCAAAGTTAATATATTAAGAGATGGATAAAAGAATACTCTATACATATCATACTTGAAATAGTAAATATTTATTTTTATATATAAAAATATAATATTTTAAAATTTTATTTTGTATAGAATTATGTTACTAAGGTGAATAAAATGATAGATATTATAAAATTTTAAGGGGTGCTATGACCTGACCAACCCCCTAACTTCATCTCGGGTAATACCCAAGTACAAATAAAAAAGAAAATGACTTAAATATATACTATGAGACATAAACAAAAAACAAAAACGACAAAAGTATAAATATGAAATTCGTCCCTAATCTTTTTTTTTTAATTTTTTTTAAATAAAAACAATTTATTTTTTGGTAAAATTGGGAAAAAAAACTATTTTTTTTTTTAAAGATTTTAGACTCCAATATTTTATCCATATTATGGAGTATTCACCAGCCGGCTCAATCAAGTTCACATGGGTAGATAAAAGAAATATTTTGTAATCATATAAAAATATTATTTAAATCGTACTTAAATTTTTTTCTTCTTATTTTCAAACTCTAACAATGAAAGATTGAAATCTAATTAACTTCCAATCCACAGTCTCCGATTATAAAACCCTAAACCATAAATTTCAAACCGAACGACTAAATTTTTTAAAAAAAGATGTTAAACATATCATCTTAAATTTTGAATCTCAATATCATTGCATATTCATTGAATTTTTCACAATCATCATCGTGAACATTAGGAAAACTAATGCTATTATGCATGACAATTTTATTGGAAAAGCATCATGCTTGTTAATTAAGAAAAATAACTGTGACCTTTTTCTTTTTCCCAAAATTTCTGGAAAATATTGAGAGTACAAATTTTTTTTTTCTTGGATTAAAGCAATATTTGATCCATGGTGAAACATATTTCAGAAGTTATATTAAAGGAAAAGGGATTAAATACGAATAAATATAGAAAATCTAAAATTGAACACGAATGATAATTATGAAGGCAAAAATTTAACATCTAAAATCTATATTGTTAGTTTCATTAGTTATTAGTTATGTGATATAATTAGGCTCAGTTTAATTTTATAAACGAAACTTTGGTTTTATCCTTTGTTGAAGTTTTAATTTGATAGCCATTATTTGTGCACACTTAAGTTTTGATTATGTACAAACTTCAGAAAAGTATGTGGTTCAAGTGGGAGATTGTTAGCAATTTTTTATTTGGTGGACTCACATATTTTATATTTTATTTGTACATAATGGGCTATTAAATATTTATAATTGGTCCAATTAATTAATTGATCTCATTGTTATTATTTATGGACTAATTATATTATTTTATGAGTTTGGGTTAAATAAATAAATAAAATGTGTAGAAACCATAAAGCCCAACCTTCTTGATGGGCCAAGGCTATTTGGGCTAGGTATCTCCAGGGTTGTGGTTCCCCAAGGTGGAATAATTATATATAGGAGTCAGTCAAAAAAGTTAAACTAATGTTCAGAAACCCTATTGTGTCACTCTCATATCCATCTTGTGAGAGAGTTTTGACAACTATCTAACACCTTGGAAGAATTCAACCCGCCTTCGTGCTGATTAGCGATGGAATCAAGGTAGGTTCTTTATCCTTCTTCGTTTGTGATTAATTCTTGAAGTTATCTTTGTTAAAGATCCAGTTTTACAACTATTTGTTTTCACTTCCGCCTTCAGTATTATACATTCTCGTATATATCTTTAGTAGGTTGTAATTTTGGCCATCATGAAAATCTAATTAACTTCCAATCCACAGCTCCGTTATAAAATCCTAAACCGTAAAGTTCGAACCTAACGACTAAATTTTAAAAAAATTTAATATGTTAAACACATCATCTTAAATTTTGAATCTCAATCTCATTGCATATTGCCATATTCATTGATTGTTTCAAAAAAATCATCGTGAACATTAGGAAAACCAATGCTATTATGCATGACAATTTTAATTGGAAAAGCATCATGCTTGTTAATTAAGAAAAATAACTGTGACCTTTTTCTTTTTCCCAAAATTTCTGGAAAATATTGAGAGTACAAATTTTATTCCCCTTATTCAACCATGATTACTTTTTATGCCTCTTTTATTGTATCAATTTCAAAATTTCTAAATATTTGTAAATACGGTTTAACTTTGACCTATATTTATAAGTGTACTTGAAGGTGCTGTTTTTTTTTCTTGGATTAAAGCAATATTTGATCCATGGTGAAACATATTTCAGAAGTTATATTAAAGGAAAAGGGATTAAATACGAATAAATATAGAAAATCTAAAATTGAACACGAATGATAATTATGAAGGCAAAAATTTAACATCTAAAATCTATATTGTTAGTTTCATTAGTTATTAGTTATGTGATATAATTAGGCTCAGTTTAATTTTATAAACGAAACTTTGGTTTTATCCTTTGTTGAAGTTTTAATTTGATAGCCATTATTTGTGCACACTTAAGTTTTGATTATGTACAAACTTCAGAAAAGTATGTGGTTCAAGTGGGAGATTGTTAGCAATTTTTTATTTGGTGGACTCACATATTTTATATTTTATTTGTACATAATGGGCTATTAAATATTTATAATTGGTCCAATTAATTAATTGATCTCATTGTTATTATTTATGGACTAATTATATTATTTTATGAGTTTGGGTTAAATAAATAAATAAAATGTGTAGAAACCATAAAGCCCAACCTTCTTGATGGGCCAAGGCTATTTGGGCTNTTGTCGATTCATAATCCAAAAGGTCGTGGATTCGATTCCCACTGCCGATGTGAGGGCCTTGTTGGTAGGCGATCTGTAAGTACCTCTGTAAGCGCTCACAGAGCCTGGAGGCCTGCCCTGACCTTAGTGAGTCCCCGGGGCGCAACTCACCTAAACTTTTACATACTAAAAACATAATTATAAAGGACAACAATGAAAGAAAAAATTATAAATCACTCAATTCTATTCTATTAATGATAAATTTCAAACAAGATTAATAGGTATTTCATTTTTTTCCCTCATTTAAAACCAACATATCTATCTACTCAAAGCATTCTTTTCCAACCCATTCTATTTCATTCCATTCTATTAATGACCACCATTCCTCTCCATCCTCTCCATCCTCACTAAAACAACAAAACATAGCCTTAGAAACTAGAGTAACTATAGATTTTTTCTTGACTTTTAAATCTTTTAGGCATCGAATAAAATTTACGGATTTATGTTTCAATTTGATGAATAACTTTGTCGTCTCCTTCTTTAGATCAAGCTCTGTCCTTTTCCTCTTCATGGGGTTGTACTCTCTGAGATATCTTTGCCTGTAAGCAGCATTCCCAAGCATTATGGAATCATTATTAGAATTCCAGTCTTTCTCGCCCTTTTCTTTGCTCATTATTAATTTTCTTAAGAATTCTTTGTCTTTTGAATCATCCTTGTAATGTGATATGGTGTTGCAATCTTGTGCCATTGAATCTCTCTTTGCTAATTAGAGTTCACAAAATTAGAACTCAATATAGTCTTATGTGTGTATACTGTATAAAGAAGGGAAATATATAGACTTCATAAATCCTTATCAAGATATATTTAGGATTTTAAAAGATTACTTAATGTTTAAATAGGATTTCACTCACCATGATTATCCTAGATTTAAATTTAAAATATGATATTTTAATGATTTTTCTTGAAATATCCGTAATAAATTAGTTAGTTTTGGATAAACGCCTGTCTTTTTTTTTTTATAAATATACTTTATTATACTAATTATCTTGTAACTCAATAAATATTTGCTAAATTATTTTGTTATTATTTTTTCAAAAGTTATATTGAAATTTTATAATTATTTGAAAATATATAATAAAGCACCGAGGGAATATTTTGAGTAACGCTAATTAATTACCAAAAAACAAATAAATATCGTATATCCGTACATATATATGAAGATCTTAGGAATTTTGACTTTATAAGATCTTCTTTGTTTTACAAATTTTGTGATTAAAGAATCTAGGGAGTAGTTGTTTTCAAAAAACGGAATACCGAAAATTTATGCAATAAAGGATAATAGATATTGTCATATTGATATATTATATATTTAAATTTTTATTTTTAAAAATACTATCAAAATCATCTTATATATAAATTTGAGTCATTCGATCTGTAAGTATAGTTTTCAAAATTTTAAAATTAATATTTGTCTTTTATTATGAGTATATGCCACAGAGATGTTATCTAAATATATTTTTAAATGTGAAAGATTTAAATATTTTGATAGTTATCTTAATATTTCTTTTGAATGTATAATTATCTGATCACTTTTTTAAGTTAAATCTAAGTTTAATATTTATAATCATTAACCAAGCATAACATTTATAATATTTTTTTTTAGATTATAATTATCTGATTGAGATTTGAACTTTACAATATTTATTTTTTAAAGTTGAAATTTATAAGTTCAATAAAGTTTTAGATTTTAATTTTTATAATTAGAAGAATTAGATTAAAAATAGATTATATAATATGAATACTTGTCACAATGTAAGCGATAGTAATATATTATATAGGGATGATAATTTGGGCGAGTAGTAAAGATATCCTTTCGAATCTACCCGTAAAAAATGTTTGATATTCGTCGGATACTAAATATCAAATATGATATGAGTAGTGAAAAATAAAATTTTATTAGATATAGGATAGATATAGATATTGCTTTAACTATCCTGTATCCGATACTCTATATTTGTTATTTTTTATACATTTTTTTTATTATAATTTTAATTATTTTATTGTAATTAACGGATATTGAGTATCAGATATCGAATATATTTAATTTTTCAATTAAAATATCATATCTTATATCTATTATTTTCGTGTATTTTGGATATTTCGAGTATCCGTCGAATATCGGGTATCAGATAAAGTACGAGTACGAATATTAAATTATCAAATAAGGATATGGTACAAATATTAGATAAGATGATTAGATACAAATATGAATAGTGATAAAATGATCTAACCCGTGGTCACCACAAATACTAAATAAATTATTAAAATTGTACTTCGGATACCGGGCGCGCTTCTTGACTTACTTTTGTTTGGTATTCGAGCAAATTAAAGCATTGTTGGCCCAAAAAAAAAATAATTTAACCATCATTTGACAAAACTAAATGATTTTAGAGTAAACCAAACAATATGGTCCCTAAAATATTATTGAATTAACAACTTAATTTATGAGAGATTGAAATATATAATTTAGTATTTGAAAAATTAAAATAATATAATATTCGATCTTCAAAAAATTTAAATAATATATTATTTAATCTTCAGAACATTGATAGTTTGATACTAATAAATATATTATTTTCATCTTTCAAGTTTCAAGAAACGAATAGTTAAAACCTAGAACAATCAAAAGTTGTTCCGAAAAATATTGTCAACAGTATCAATGTTTTGATCGCAATAACACACAAGAATTCTTAATGATACACTTAAATCGGTCATGATTAACTTGAAGAATTTTAATATTAAAAATAATCAGCTCATTTACAGGATTTTGAGCCTTCGGCAACATTTGGAAAATTTTACAAAATGTCTAAAATTGTTGTCTAAACTTAAAGCGACACTTTTGAGGCATTGCATTTGCTACCGTCGCAATGAATTTTGGACAACATTTTTAAAAGCAAATGTAACACATCCTAATTTTGTTATAAGCAACATTTTTAAATTGCCTATGCAACATCTTTAAACTGTTGCAAAATTCAATATTTTAAAAGCATTGCAATGTAGCAACTGCAGCGCTTTTAAAATGTTGCAAAATCAAATTTAAAGTGCACTATTTTTATATTGAAATGTTATTTTATATCATTCATTTTCACTTATTATTGATCTATTCAAGAGTTTAATAACATAGAAATTAAGGAAAGAAATGAGGAAAAACTTTATCTGAGAATAGGGAATCAAAGAATAGACGATACACATCCATATTTCCAAGTGAACACAAGGGAGCATAATATTTGATCTTCCAACACAATGTCATTGTTTTCCAGTATTACAAAATCAAGCAAATGACATAGCAATGTCTAATGATGCAACACAAAGATAGAAATATCTAGAGTGGCCAATTAAAGCAATACGATTTGCGATGTCTCTTAATTCTTGAGGTTCCGGAGGATCAAGCTACAGGAGAACCGGGAACGGAGAGCTTTCCCCCTTTCTACCCGACTCTTTGGTCTTAAGAATGCTGGTTATAAGAATGAGTGACCTGCAGAGAGCGGACAACTAATGCGTTCTGCTTATTGAACATGGTTATATGGTCGGTCCGCGACTCCTGAACGTTGAAGGCGTCTCTTGGGTGATCTCGTAGTTCCTACAGCATGTAGACGATGGGGTCGGTCCATGTATTGGTTCCATTGCAAGAGCACAAGTTTTTCATAAGGACACGTTAAATGATCAAATAAAATATAATATTTAAAGCACAAAGTACATATTATATATTACAAAATAAGGGCAGGATTGAACTCCTATTGAAACAGTAGACTTAATTGTGGCATAATATATATTTGATCAAGTCATATACAAGAGAGCAGATTATGGAAAATCAAAGGGTTCAACAGTACATAATACTTAAAAAAAAAATATATATATATATATATATATATATGAACATTGAACTATTCTATATAAAAATTCAGCCCCATCTACAATAGAACTGGTGACTTACTTGTGGCTGTAGGAAATATGGATCGATAAAATTATACTGGATCTTCTTTTTTTTTTTTTTGGCCTGAAATACTGGATCTTCTTGACTTTACAATTTTTGGCTGCAAAATAAGACAAAAGTTCAATAAGAGAAGACAAGTTAGTGAAAATATTATTACAACAAAGTTGCTTGATAAAAATTGAGAATGAAAAGTTTTAAGCGCTAAAATTAATATTATCAGATGTAATTTTGAATATGTAATAGAAAAAGTAATTAAATGATAAATAAACAAGAAACTCTCTAGGTTATACAAGTTTGAATTGTATAAACTCTCTATACTACTATATATCCAGCAGGTCATGATGGATTTCTTGCTCATAGCAGCTACATAGAGATTAAAAAAAGGATTTGGGCCAACTTTACTGCTCTATTTTCTATGCTTCTTTGAACTTTCACTTCTTTTACTATTTTGTAGTTTATACTCTATTAATTAGCATGTTAAAACTGTGAGAAAACTATACCTTTTGGTCCCTAAATTGTTACTAAGTCAACGATTTAGTCTCTGAATTATAGAAAAATATGAATCATCCACTGAATTTTACATCATCATCAATCTTTTGGTCCCTGAATTGTAGAAAAATACGAATCAGTCCCTGAATTTTACACCAACATCAACCTTCTGGTCCCTGAATTGTAGGAAAATATGAATTAGTCCCTGAATTTTACACCACAATCAACCTTTTAGTCCTTGAGCTAGTTCGTATTTTCTACAATTCAGGGATAAAAAAGTAGGTTATCTTTAAAACTGTTCCAAAAGCAGTTTCAAGTTCAAGAGAGGCCAAATGTCATAACTGAGTTACTGACTAAATATAGCCTACCATTTTTCCTAATGAAGTTTCATTACCTGTGAAACTGTGTGATAATTGGATGACGCATTAAGATATATCACAAACAAATCAATTCACCAGTTGCATATGATTGTAAAATTTAGAATAATGAGACATTAAAAATTACCGAGAAACCAATTCCTTCCCTTCAATGATGCTCTTCCTCAATTTCTCTCTTTTGTTCTCCTTCTCTTCTCTTCCTCAATATGGAAAAATAAAATTGAAGAAATCAGTTTTGATGCAAATTAAAATGGGTTAGAAAAAGAAATATCATGTAGCATATTGTAAATCATAGCACAAAGTTAATTTCAGATAAACGCTCCATGGGATTAAATTTACAAGAAATCAGTAAATAAACTCAATGGCTTTAGCAGTGCCATAGCCTTTGATTTTCTTGTGGCGCATGACCATGGGAATGTTCTGAGAGACAGAGACACAAGTGGTAATGGGCAGAGTAGTGTCTATGAAGCATTGATACTGACGCGGGCACACCGAGACACTAAATTTTTAAAATTACATGACAAGACATGTCATATATTTTTATGTATAATTTTTCTAATAATAGACAAAAAATGAAGAGATAATAAAAATCATCCACAAGTACTGATGAACATTTCAAAAATTATAATATCTTTTATTATGTCAAAGTCACAAAAAAAGTTTTATATTCTGAAATTTATAAATATATATGATATGGGTGTCGTATGATGTCGGACACGAACACGTGTGTAACAGTTCATCAAAATGAAATGTCCGTGCAATGTTCGTGCTTCATATAGGAGTGTTAGGGACACCACCAACACAGAAAATATAGATATAAATACAAATCACAAGGAAGCATTTCTCCTCCACTTGTTCTACTGTTTGCTACTACTGGTGCTGGAATACACACCACCTTCTTCCTATACAAACACACATATATATATATACATCATTTCTAAATATATCTACCATATACATATAACAGCATATATATAAATGATATTGCTAGCTAAGGGCTAAGCTATAAACATTCAAGGCATAGATATAGCTATATAGAACTTTTTCACTGTTTAGGGACTAAGGAGGTGAAAAAATTAAAGAATAAACTAACATAATCCTAATTAAGATATATTTTTGTAGTGTTTAGTCGTATCCAACGAACTACATATATTTATACTATTACACATGTGTTATAGGAGTAGTTCGTATCCAACACGGGATCAAAATGTCAAGGATACAGAGGCAACCACTACCACATGATCCCGTGTTGTCCCATATCTTTGAGCCAAGTTGCAAATTAGTCTCATATTCTTTTGATCATGTTGCAAAGGGGTTTCATATCTTTGGGTGTGCAAAATTAGTCCCATAACTTTGACATCAATTCTACGACTTCACCAAAATATATGAGACTGAAAAGATATGAGACCAAATCTACAACTTTTTGCAAAATTATAGGACCAAAAGTGCTCTTTGACCCAGAGAAAAATTGGAAGAGATTACCCGATTGCAAAGTAACAACGAGGAAGTAGAACACCACAAATTAAGGTATGACATCGTCGACGAAGAACTAAAACACAAGCATGAGGGTTGATGAGATTTGATAACAGGGCTCCATCGACGGCGAGAATAGGTCAATTTGGGGGTAAAATTAGGGTTATTAAGGTATCTATCAGGTTGAGTTGAAGAATACGAATTGAAGAAGGTGAGACAAATTAATAGGTCTTAGGCTTCATAAGATTACACGGTTAATTCCATCGACGGTGGCAGAACTCATCGCTGAGAAATCGCCGGTGACGGAGGACGATGGTGAACGATTATTATCTTCTCGGCCACGATTGAAAGGAAGAAGAGGTGAAATATGACTATAGTAAAACGGTCAAAACCTCATTTTAGTCCCTAATGTTTACTCCAAATTGTTTTTTCGTCCCTAGTATTTTTTTTTGTTTTGTTTTAGTTGAGATGATCACGGGTAAAGTACGGGAGGGGATCCTCTGCCGTACCGCACGGTGTGCGGTGCGGCAGAGGCCAATAGGGGAGCGCCACGTGTGCAGGCGCGCTCACGTGGCGCTCCCCTATTGGTCCCTGCCGCACCGCACGACAGAGGATCCGTAGCCGTAAAGTACTATGATTCTTGAATTCGGATTCAAACATGGATGAGTATTAAAATTAATCATCATCCTCATACCGACTAGGTAATTTATTCTTCATACTCAGACATGGACTTGGAGATACTTTAAATAATTACTTTTTTTTTGTTAATATAAAATTTATTTCCACTTCTATAACTACTAAAAAACCATAATAAATAAAAATGTATTAATTGATCCATATTGATAAGTACACTTGATTTGTCGATCTTTGCAATGGGACTAGACTGATCGTTTTAAGACTAGATGACCATGTCATAGAAGCTATATATTCCTTTATCAAGAAAGTCTACGGAGAAGAAAGTTCTAATTTCTAGGATGTTGATCACACCTTCCAATGGTAAGATACTGTTCAAGTTTCAACGACAATAGTATCCATTAACGTTATCATTTGCTATGACAATAAACAAGAGCTAAGGACAATCTTTGTCAACTGTATGTAGGATTATATCTATCATGTCTCGTGTTCACCCACGGACAATTGTATGTTGCATTATCCATGGTTCGTTCTAGAGAAAGCATTAAGATCCTCATTGCACATGAGTTTAATGACAATTCATCAAAGGAGACTGGAAATGTTGTTTACAGGGAAGTATTCCAAAACCTAATGTGATCATAAATACATTTGTATCCAAAACATAGTTTGGAGAGTGAACTTTTGCAAGTGCATTGTAATATAATTTTTGGTCGTTGCACAATATTCTATACATTTATATATATCGCTTGTAAAGAATGCCTATATGATAAGTGCTATATTCAACCTTTAGCGGTAAATTATAGGATTTACATTTGGGAAGCCTACGCATACATCTTAGCCTATGAAATATGGACACTGACACGGACACGGGGCACGACACGGACACGAACACACCGACACTTCAAATTCTTAAACTTAAATGACACGACACGACATATATTTATATATATAAATAATTAAAAATCCACAAATTTTGATGAGAACCTTAAAAATTATAATATCTATTCATAATATATGTCATATGTATTATTATTTTATATTGTTTGTCATGCTAAAATCACAAAAAATTAATTTTATATTCTAAAACTTATGAATATGTGTCGTGTGGGTGTCGTACGGGTGTCGGACACAGACACGTGTCTGGCACGCCGACACGCCCTCAGAATGAAGTGTCCATGCTTCCTAGATCTTAGCTATAGGCTAGTATGGTGAAACATGCATGTTTCATACATTATAGAGGAAAAGGAATTGAATCATTGAATACATCTAAATATAAGAAAAGTTAAAAATTGAAATCGAATCGATTCATAAGTATGAATGCAGAAATTTGAAATCAACGTATATATTAATAAAGAACAATACTATAATATATAAATAGTATCAAATAAACAAAATAAAAAAAAAAAAGAATAAAACTCTTATAAATCTTTAGTCTTATACATCAAGATTCAAGAAGTATCACGGACCAAAAATAAAATAAAATAAAGAAAGGCACGATAGATCATTGATTGATCTTATGAAGTTTGAAAGACCATGTCATCACAAATTTCAAAACCTAGTTTCACCACAAATTTTTTCATGCCTTTTGAATGCGTTAAGTATCGAAAAACTTTAATGGATTTGTCTTTTAATTTGATGAATAACTTTGTTGTCTCTTTCTTTAGACATTCTCTTCTTTTCTTCTTCATAGGATTGTATGTTCTGAGATACATTTGTCTGTAGTCAGCATTTGCTTGTTTCGCCTCATAATCACGTATGTTGGAAATATTAGCAGAAATCCACTCTTTTTCTCCATGTTCTTTGCTCATTAATCTTCCTAAGTAAACTTTGTCTTCTGAAATACCTTGGTATGACATAGTGTTGCAATCTTCCATTGTTGAATCTCTCAGCTAGTAAGGGTTCACAATTTTAGAATTATGTGTGTATAAAGAAGGAGAGAATATATAGAGTTCATAAAACCTTAATATGATATATATAAGATATATATAGGATTAAAAAAGATTACTCAATGTTTAAATAGGATTTGACTTCACCATGATTATTTAAATTTAAAGTAATTAAATATATTATAATGATTTTTATTGGATATCCACAGAAGATTAGTTTTGGATAAACAGACTTTCTTTTTAATACATTTTATACTTATCTTGTAACTCAATAAATATTTCTGTTTATCGTGAAGTTTTATAATTATTTGAAAAGATATAGCTGATAAGTATCGATACGAAGAATTTAGGAATTTTAACTTTTTAGGATTGGCTTTGTTTTATAAATTTTGCGGATAAAAGAAGTTAGGGAGGATTTGTTTTTTTTTTTTTTTTTNATATTTTATTTTTTATGTTAAAAAAATACAAAAATAAAATAGTAAATATTAAATATCTCATATACAATAAAAATATTAAAACATGAGAAGTTAAATCATATCTAAATAAGATTTTAAGGCATTTAATTTATCCTCTTTTTTTGTACTCTAAAATTATAGCCTGTTTGATTTTGTTTTGTAAAACAGTTTTTTTGTTTTGAAAATAAAAAAATAAAAAATCTTATTTGATTAGGTTGTTTTTTTAATTTGTTCTATAAAACAAAAAAACTAAAAGTAGACCCATTTGAATATTTTGAAACACAAAATGTTTAAATTTATTATAAATATTGAAAAAATGTTTCATTTGATCCCAAATTATTGAATATGATCATATTTCTCTCTATTAAAGTTTGAATGTGACGAGTTCAAAGTCACATATTGTTCTCAAATAGTACTTTCTCTATCTAGTTGAGGTCATTAGCAAACGAGGTCAAATTGAATCTAAAAGTAGACCGCTTGTTTTATGGTCAAATAGGCAAAAATGATCATAACTCTCTCGTTTCGAGTTCGAATTCGATAAATTCAGAACTATGAGTTATTTTTAACAAGTCCTTTGAACTTGAAATGAGAGGCGAGAGAAATATGACCAAATTCAATAGTTTGGAATCAAAATGTAATATTTTGTCAATATTTAGGACCCATTTGAATATTTTGAAACACAAAATGAATATTAGGACATATATTTAGGACCATGATGACCCTTTCAACATTCTCATTTTCTTTT
Source organism: Chamaecrista fasciculata (assembly GCA_003254925.1). Classification (NCBI taxonomy): domain Eukaryota; kingdom Viridiplantae; phylum Streptophyta; class Magnoliopsida; order Fabales; family Fabaceae; genus Chamaecrista; species Chamaecrista fasciculata. Next base: position 147,915 of record QANZ01018178.1, read on the forward strand.
TTCAACATAAAATTCATTATATTAAAGTACAAAGGCTACACGGATAGGTGGGGATACCCATGACTTAATTAAAAAAAAAAGTACAAAGGCCATACATACAATACAAGACAACAAGGCTACTTGATAATCAAATGAGATCAAAGAAAGGTTTGCATGTATGAAACTACCGTAGCAGTAGTAAAGAGAAACAGAACAAGATAATTTAAAGACTCAGGACCTCTTTGGGATAGCTTTAAGTAATGTATTGGAATTTATAGTATTGAGATATTGAAGAGTTAAGATATTGGAGAGAGTTGATAAAGTGGTTTTTGGTATGTTTTAGAGATATAAGAGAAAAGTAGGGTATGCAATTATTTAAAAGGGTATGTAATGAATTAATGATTGTGGTCGGTTGAAAATTGAAATAATTGTATAGGGAATGTAAATTTGTGTAAATTTGTGGTGTTTATGTGTGGACCCCACTGTTGGAAAAACAAACTTTCTTTTAAGATATTATGCTTGTGCCATAGGATTATCCACAGAATATCTCTCTCAGGATACAACAAAACTCATGGAACTGTTTATTTATAGAGTATGAAAAGGCACCATTAAACAGACGAATCGGTTTATGTGAAAAGGTACTTCCAACAGATATATTCGTTGCTACAAATAATTAATCCGTTGTTATATTTAAAAATAATTAATCTGATTGGAAATTAACTTGAATATATATATATACTAGGGGCTTGGCGTGCCCGTAACGTTTAAATTGATTTAAAATTGAAGATTATATTAAATTTTTATATTGATAAAAGAGTAAGTTTGGGACTAATTTGAGAAATTATAAAATATTTAGGACCAATTTGAAATTACCTCATATGGGGAGAGTGAGTGGGAAAAGAGTAGTGGCATTTTTTATTTTTAATTGTTTTTTGTATTTTTTTAATTCATTTATTTTTTTAAAGAAGTGGGGAGAGTGAGTGGGAGAGAGTGGGTGATTTTGTTTTTCTTTTTTAATTTTTTAATTCATTATTTTTGACCAACCATAAGGGGTGGAGCCATATAATATAGTATAGATATAGATATAGATATAGATATAGATATCACACACACACACTATATATATATAATTAATTTAATAGCATAAATGGATTCTATAATATATATTATGAAGTACTCTTTGAGTTGCCTAATGTGGGACTTCTTTTCATCTTCATATTACAAACTATCTAACACCCACAAGATGAAAAGTCATTGGAATTGCTTATAAATTTGTATTATTGGAGAATCTGATAAAGGAGGTTAGAGTAGCTTTATAAACTTATTGGAGAAGGATCAAAATGTAAATAATATGGAGAGAGAAAATTATAAATATAATAAATGAGGGTAATTAAAATTACTATTTTATCTAATAGTTTTTTTTTATATTTGTATTAGAATATAGGTAATAATAAATATTTAAGTAAGGAAATGTTTGTAATTAGATAATTATTGGAATGAAAATTTTATAAAATCATAGAAATAAAAAATATTATTTTGAAAAAAAAAAAAATATATGACCAAAGTGAAATCTGGCCATGAGATTTTAACCTATTTTTCTTATAGTTATTTATGTTAAGATGGAGATGTAAATTTTCTCATGTAAGGACCTGTTTGGCACGCTTTTATGGCACCACTAGCACCTGGTAACCAATATGTTATAGAGCTACAATATTTTTTGCCTAATTTTTATACAACAATAACTCTCATTTAGGCTCGACTCGTAGCACTACTGCATTAGGCAGTCTAGACTCATTACATTTGAACTTGAAAGGATAGATATATAACCACACTCATTAGTTTGGGACAAAAACGAAACCAAATGACAACATTTAAGACCAATATGGAACTTTTGTAATATCTAGGACCAAAATGAACTTAAATATATACGTTTTGGACCAATTTGAGCATTCGACCAAATTTGTAATAGGGGCCAGACAAACAAAACGCAGCAGGTTCTGCGTTTTGCACCTTCTTCTTTCTTTCTCCCAATTTCAATGAACGAAAGTCACGAGCTACCAAAAGCAGGAGTCACAGAACACAGCGTCAATGAGAATTGAGAGAGCACTGAAGTGTGTGAAAATTTTGTTTTGGAGAGAGTTAGAGACTGATACCGAAAGAAAGGCCAAACATAGCGTTAAGGACTTTGCGACAATGAGAATTATTTGAGTTAGAGAAGAAACAAAAAGAAATCAGAGAGTGATGGGCTTTCGAAATTAGAGGGGGAAGAGGCAGATGAAAAAACACTGAAATTTAGAAGAGATAGAATGGGAGAGCCGAGGGAAGAGAATCATAAGGTGAACATACCCTTTTCTTTCATTCTCTTGTTTAATCAAATGTTACATGATAAATGGGACCGAATATATAATTTTTTTTTTTCTTGCCAATATGTTCTCATGTTCAGATTATACAATTGATAGTTTTTGTTATTATCAGTGAAAGAGGATGGTGATTTTTCAGCTCACACTTTCTTGTTTAAGTGAATGCACACAAACTGCTTGATAAAATGCCTCAATGAAATTAAAAGTTGGAATATAAATTTTTCCTTTTGGTATGTAGTTTACCCTTCCCTCTTGGATCATTTTCCAAGTTTTGATATTGAATGCATGCATAGTGTTGTTTGAGATTGATTAATTTTAATTACTATAGATATGGGAAAGTAAGGTGAATGCTTTCAACCCATTCTTGGTGACTCAAAGTTGGCTTTTCATGAGCATAGGTTCAAGTTCATATGGCTACAGTTTATGAAGTCCTTCCAGTCATATTTTGATGCTCTAAAATCTTCTTGTGGAAGCTTTAATTTTCTGCTTTGAGCCTCACATCTCAATCCCGTTTTGAGCAGTTCTGGGTGCTTTAAGGTGTTCTTGTTCTAAGAATATGTTTGATTGCCTTATCGTTAGAGTTTTCTTTGGGTATTTTGGAGCACTATAAAGCATGCTTAAATTTGACTAAAAGTCTAAAACTTGACGATGTCTCTTGCATTTTGGTATTTAAATGTTGTCTTAGATTTTATATTTTTTTTGGATCCATTGTTTGGTTAATATGTTTTAGACATTTTTAGGTATTTTAAAGTGTCTTAAATTTTTGGTTAATCTTTAAGGGTATTGAAGACACTAATGCTTAAATTGTATATATTGACAGAAATATGACTCCCTACAAAGTTGAAACAAGTCATCAAGATAAAGTTCATGAGGCCAATTCCAATGGGTCTGCAGAGGTTACCTTATTTTTCTCTGTTTATTTTGCTGGTTCTGCTTTCTTTAATCATCGGTTTTCTTGTATTCTTTTCCACTCTCCATTTCTTTTTTCTTGATATAGAAGAGTGAAGTTTTACAGTATTTTTTGTGACACTTTTTTGTAGACATTGAGAATTGTTATTTGTTGGTATGTACTATTGATGCGTCCATTCCTTGTCTTTTCTGTCTTGCTTGATGTATTGTGGTTAAGAAGAATGCTTCGGTGCCTCCCGACCTTCAAAAGACCTTTTTCTACATATTATGGACTTCTCTCTAAGTTTGATTATTGCAATTCAATTGATCACATCAAGCAAGTACATTCTCAACTAATCACCACTGGCCTAATCTTGCATCCTGTTCCAACCAATAAGCTTCTCAAACTACTCTCACTCTCAAGCTTTGGTTCTTTGCATTATGCTCATCAAGTGTTTGAAAAAATTCCTCATCCAGACTTGTTCATTTACAACACCATGATAAAAGCTTATGCTCTCTCCCCTACTTCTTATAAATCTCTCGTGATATTCCGTTCAATGACCCTTTTGCCCAATCAGTATACTTTTGTGTTTTCTTTTGATGCATGTGGAAAAGGGTTGGGGATCCTAGAAGGGGAGCAAGTTCGTGTTCATGCCATAAAACTTGGCTTCGACAGCAACTTGTTTGTTACTAATGCCTTGATTGGGATGTATGGAAAGTGGGGTTTAGTAGAGGAGGGAAGAAAGGTTTTTGATTGGGCTGTAATTAGGGATATGTATTCCTGGAACTCCATGATTGCAGTGTATGTTGGATCTGGCAAAATGGGTCAAGCCCAGGAATTTTTCAACAAAATGCAAGAGCCAGATGTTGTATCATGGAGTACTATCATAGCTGGTTATGTTCAGGTATGTGGTGCTGTAAATCAAAGACTTGTAATTTAGTAGAGGCTAAAATATTGAAAACCCCTCTAAACTTTGGTCATTGTACAAGTAACTACCTGAACCTTGAAAAGTGATAGAAACCCCATGAACTTTCAGTTTTGTGCAAAAAATCCCTTTTGTTAAATTTTCATTGAAAAAATCATCAATTTTTTTAAAGTATTAATTATTTTTGGCTTTTTTTTCTACTATTGATTACAATGATGGTTAATTTTTAGTTTGGATCAAAGTAAAATGCAACAATTGTCATAAAATTACAAAGAAACTTGATTTTTTAAATAAAAATCTTTACAAAAGGGTTATTTGCACAAAATCGAAAGTTCAGGGGGTCTTTTGTCATTTTTCAAGATTTTTTTGCACAGTAACTAAAGTTCAAGTTGGTTTTTTGCATTTTAGATTTAAAAAAACTCTGTTGTTAAAGTAGCATAATTTGCTTCAAAATAAATGTTTAACTGATGTTTTATTCTAAAGTTACTTCTGAATTATTGTAGGGTGGTTCATACATGGAGGGATTGGATATCTTCCACAAGTTGTTGCAAGCAGGTGTTACACCAAATCAATACACTCTGGTAAGTGCTCTTGCAGCTTGTTCAAATTTAGTAGCCTTGGATCAGGGAAAGTGGATCCATGTTTTCATTAAAAGGGGTAAGATTAAGATGAATGAACGGCTGCTTGCTGGCCTTGTTGACATGTATGCAAAATGTGGAGAGATCGAATTTGCATCCAGAGTTTTCCATGAGCATGACGGAGTGAAGCGTAAAGTTTGGCCCTGGAATGCCATGATTGGTGGGTTTGCAATGCATGGAAAGCCTAATGAGGCTATAGGAATTTTTGAACAAATGAAGATCGAAAATGTTGCTCCCAATAAAGTCACATTTGTTGCCTTATTAAACGCTTGCAGCCATGGCTACATGGTTGAGGAGGGAAAACTCTATTTCAGGTCGATGATCAGCGAATATGGGATTAACCCAGAAATCGAGCATTATGGTTGTATGATAGATCTACTGGGTAGGGCTGGCCAATTGAAGGAAGCTGAAGACGTGGTTTCAAGTATGCCCATGACTCCAGATGTTGCAATTTGGGGGGCACTACTTAATGCTTGTAGAATCCATAGAGACATGGTTCGAGCAAATAGGATAGGAAAAATAATTAAGGAATTGGACCCTGGTAATATTGGTTGTCAAATTCTGTTGGCTAATATCTATTCCACATCTGGAAGATGGAATGAAGCAAGAATGTTGAGAGAGAAGGACGAAGAAAGCCGGAGCAGTAAGAAAATCCCTGGATGCAGCTCAATCGAGCTGAAGGGCGTATTCTATCAATTCCTTGTTGGAGACAGATCCCACCCTCAAACCACAGAACTTTATTCATTTTTGGATGAGATGACAACCAAGTTGAGGAATGCTGGGTATGTTCCAGAATTTGGAGAACTTTTGCTTGATATTGATGATGAGGAAGATAAAGAGACAGCTCTGTCAATACACAGTGAGAAGTTGGCTATTGCTTTTGGGTTGATGAACACAGAACCCGGAACACCAATTCGCATCGTGAAGAATTTAAGAGTTTGTGGGGATTGCCATCAAGCAACAAAGTTCATATCCAAGGTTTACAATATAGTCATTATAGTTAGAGATAGGACAAGGTATCACCACTTTAAGGATGGAAACTGTTCTTGTAAAGATTATTGGTAGAGTTAATGAGTTGCATAGGGAAGCTTCTATATGAAGATGGTGCAAACTGAGTGATTGGATGGGATAGATAGGCCATATTCAGCATAAGCGTCTGGAAAAGCTTAGTGGTAAGATAACAAAAGGTTAGGTATGAAAGGGAAATTATTGATTTTTTTTTTTCTTTTGGCGAGAAAATTATTGAATTTTTGCAGCAATGAATATTAGATCTAGTGATGAAAGAAGTTGAATGATTGACATTGCANAAACAAAAATAACACAAAGTTACTTCAAATGGTCAAATTTATTTTTAAATGATAAATATTGTGGGTCTGTAAGATTTGCATGTTTCATTTGTATTCCTTTCTTTAACTAACGGTATCATATAAATTTCTGACATGCTAGGAGTCAGATTCCAAGTGCTTTCTCATAGTAACAAGTTATGGGGTAAAATTTATCCTTTTTTTATGTTCAACACTTTAACCAAAGTACATAATCACCCATCTCCACTACAAATTCATTATAAACAAACAGGCCTCACAAAGTTCTTATTGGATCATTCTATATATATATATATATATATATGCAACCGAAGAGCACTTATTCATTTTTTAGGATACAGAGGTGCTTTATACTTTGGTCATTTTCCATTTCAAGTATGCTTCCACAATGTCCAGTCCACAGAATTCCTTTACCACAGGCATGGTTGCAGGGACCTCCAATTGGAATGTTGAATTAACTCCATCTGATTTCTTCCATGAAACTAGTTGTTTTCTTGCTTCTGTCACAGCAGCCCGTGTTGCGCAGTGAACCGACGCTGCTAGAAGTAACGGTGGCTCACCCGAAGCTGCACAAACAAAATTTGAAGTGAGTATTTCTTTGACTTTCTTTCTGCAGGTTAAAGAAATGTTAAGATTGGAAAAACTTAGAGGATCAAGGAAAACACCACAGTTCCACTCTTGTACCATGCTTTACTTGATATTTATTAACTCAGGTAAATATGACTAAAAAATGCAGCTTGAAAAGATAAATAGAGATCCTATGTTCTGAATAAAATTAGAGAGTATTTAAGAGAAAACTTATAGTATTTGATTATTCTTATTAATGCTTATTCTGGTAACAGTTTTACTTATTTACTGAACTGATGAGAAAAGGATGTTGCCTTTTTTTATTCTTCTTTTTCCTTTTTAACCCAGTATGTCTTATTACATATGTCCTTAACACATAAAATCAACAAGTTTTCATTCATAAAAGAAGCTTAAAGCCTTAAACAGACATTAATGTCCTCTAATGAAACAAATTGAAAGGTATAGGTTTTCATACAGATTCAATATTATTCTGCTTAATCAGTGACATGCATTTATGTGTGGAGAAACAAATAAATTGAAATAAAATCAAAGAAAAGAACTGTGAGAACTAATTAATAGAATATACCCTTTGAAGAGAGAACACGATGCTGGTGATGCCCACTGTTGACAATTTCAACATTGAACTTTTTAGGTATAGTGTCAATTGTAGGGATTTTATAGTTCCATGTTCCATCTGCCAAAACTAATCCTTCGGGATTTGTTTCATATTCTTCAAGCATGAAAAACCCCCAACCCCTGCACAAATGCTCCTTCAATCTGCAAGAAACAAAAGGACTATGTAACATAATGTTTTTGATAAATAGATTATGAGAATGGAAATGATCAACCTAATAAAAAATACGGTTCAATTATTAGTTCGGTTACATGATGTTATTTATTGTTTTGACATTTCAATTTTTTTTTTTTGTCAAATTGGTCATTTAGCTTCAAATTATATCGTGTATCCTAAGCCATGTACTCTTAATAGAAATCACTAGTGGTGCAGCTTCTGTTAACTTATTAAATGAACATGACAGTATAAGAGATGTATGAAGACTAGTTTGGCACAAAGAAAAAATATGGGACCAAATTAAAAGGAACTTAAGGAAGCAAATAGTAATTATTTTCTTTAAAAAAAAAATCAAAAAGAAGAAGCAGGACATTCAACACTATGATTGAACTTATGTACTAAATAGACATATAAACCAGCCAACCTGTCCTAAATCCACAGCAGGATTGAGACTCTTTCCACAGTCATAAATAATATCAGTTTGTAGAACTGTGTATTCTCCTGTCAGAAGATCAATTTCCACCTGTGAAACATATTTTAACAATTAGCTTAGCGTTGCTGATTATTCTATTCCATAATATAGCATGTATAACAATATGCTAATATTCAAGGAAAGCAAATTTTTTTAGATTAGTTTCAGAGGATGCCACTTTGATTTGTGATAGACCTACCTCACTCACTGCAACACCGTAATTGATGTAACCGCAGGTAGCAGTGTCAGGGTAATAAAATGAAGCTGCTGATAAGTTCACAACTTGCAAGTGTGCCTGCACATGGAGATATTATTGTTGATATAATGATTCTTCTTGGTGAAAGAGGAAAATTAAAAAAAAAAAAAAAACAGCTAAATTGCACTAAGACCCCCTAAGTTTTAGGCTAGGGGCAGAAAACACCTTTAAGTTTTAAAACTTGACAGACAGACTCCTTGAACTTTCAACTTTGCTCATTTAATCCTATAAATAACCTCATTTTTTTAACAAACTCAAGGCTCTTAACTGAATAAAGTTGAAAGTTCAAGGAGTTTATTTGTCAAGTTTTAAAACTCAGGGGTACTAAGTGAGCACAGTTGAAAACTCAACGAGTTTGTCTATTAAGTTTTAAAACTCATGTGTGTTTTCTATCTCTGATTTAAAACTCAAGGTCTCAGTGCAATTTAGCTTAAAACAAATGAGTAATGACATTCCAATTTTATCATAATCTACCTGAGAAATAAGTGTTTCCCAATTCACAGAACCCCTTTCCTGTTTCAGCTTTTCCATGAGAGGCATTAATCTCTCAACCAAGACATTGCAACTAAGCCTGACTGCTTCACAACTTGACTCTGATGTAGTACTACCACCAGTCATTCCCCCCTTGAATCATGCTCAAGGTGTCAGATTGTACAACAAGTATTTTATCCAAAAGATTGTCGGACCCCTCACATCGGACCACACTTAGAGCAAATGCAGCCATTTGTTTTGCCTTGGTCCAAAGACCCTGACCCAATTCAATGCCTGCAACTTCAACCACTATAGACCCATCACTTAAAATACTTGTTTTTCCTAGTGATGGTCTAATAGTCTGTTCGTACATAACAGGTAAGCGAGATATACCCCTTTTTCTCCAAATGTTAATCCTATTGAACTCTTTCACCTTTTCACACCTCTGCTCATAGCTTGCAGAAATAGCTAACTTATTCCATAAGTAAGGAAGGGTATAGTCATGAGATTCACCTGAATAACCCTTATAGAAAGTGCAAAGACTGTCATATGTATGGAAATTAATGTTTCTGACCAAATCTACATCTAATAAAAGTGTAGATGCCACATGTTCTACAACGCATTCGGCGATAAATGATCCCTAAAGATCCCCTGGGGCTCGCATTGCAGATCTACTAAGAAGATTAGTTTTGCATACCTTTACATCAAAAGATAGAACACCCCAATCATATTTTTTTAGTGCTCCAACAGTGGCAATTGGCAATAAACAAGATACATCCTCATCTATCCCTGCATCTATCAATATCTTAAGTTCCAAGGCAGTAATCTTTCCATTCCTCTTAAATCCAACATTGTAAGATATCTTCATAGGATGCCTTCCTCTAGCCATTATCATATCTGTCTTACGGTTCATATATATCCTGACTGGGCGGCGCAATTTATGTGTTGCAAGTGCACATGCTATAGCAACCTGAAAGATCTAAGTGTAAGTACTGACCCATACTACTTATCCTAAACACTACAAATATAATATCCAATTTTTAGTGCTAAACTACTCAGTTTTTTTTTATTGTTATAACAATAGAGTTGCTAATATAAGGTACAAATGTTTTGAAATATGAAACCAATTTACAAGACAATAGAATCTATTATTGCTTATACCAAACTGATATTTCAGCATGGATAACACCATTTTTGTTACAAGCAACTGTTCGTAGTTGATTAGAATAACAAAAGTGCTCAAACATGACAGGTCTAATATGGTAATATTATCTTGCTTCAACGAAAATCAGATATCATGCATCTAAAATCTTTCAGAAATTCTAGGGCAGTTCTTGAAAGAAAATTGCAGAAATCAATCTTTATCCCCATTGCCCTTATGGCTTTTGTATTATCATGCAATTCCTTTCGTTTCTTACATTCATTGCTTGCTTTTCAAGACTGAGCAATTTATACTACTTCAAATGTATGATCATTTTGAGCATATATATGAGGACTGAATAAAATGTGATAAGATTATAAAAAGAATTGAAATACAGAACTAGAGACTTACAGGAAAGGATTTTGAATACTTTCCACCAAATCCCCCTCCAATCCTTCTTGTGATTACACGAATATTATGCTCAGGAATATTTAAGCATCTTGCTATAGTGCTATGTAGTTGCCCTGGGTCTTGACATGAAGTGTAAACCACTAGGCAATTGTCTTCATCTGGTATGGCAAGTGTAGTTTGTGTCTCCATGTAGAAATAGTATTGAGACCCAAGTTTTATCTGAATTTCACATTATTTGATACAAATATAAGACATGTCAAAAGATCCAAGGTATAGACAACAAATATAGATTTTGAAAGAGAAAAGACACTGATAGATGGTAGTATGGTACGAAATATGCTTGATGATGTATATAACTATTTCAAAGACAAAATTTAGGTATAGTTGCAAGGTAATATCACTATCAAGCAATGCTTTAAAGATCCAGCCGGTGAGTGAACCGAAAAAACTTTTGGATCACGACTTGATTGGTTCAATTGGTCATCGGATCAGCGGTTGAACCGAATGACGTCAAAAATATACAATTATTTTAAATACAAATATCTATCATTAATAAAATATGACTATAAAAACTCTATAACAATAATACATACTTATAAATCTACAATTTTATTGTTCAACACAAACAAAATATACAAAGTCACAACATGAATAATTGTAATTAGGTTTAAAAACGTGAAAAAGATGAGTTTATACTTTGTTTTAATAAATTTACAACATTTTATATTGTGTTTCATACTATTATTTTGCATTAGGCCACCAAACTAACGAAAAAAAAGGCTACAAAATATTTTTTAATAAAACAATCTGTGATCCGGCCGATTTTCTATAAACCACTTCGTGTCATGGTTCAATCTAGACTAACTCGGATCAAGACAGTTCTGAAGAATTCAAAATGGGTCAACTTCCTAAAAAGTCTAATGGTTTAAACAAAGTCACCTTTTCTCTTGGGTCGCAGTTTGATCTTCTGGTCCAGTTTGATTTTCATAATATTGCTATCAATTTTGTAAAATAAGCGCATGACATTTTATTATTTTTTATAGTTTGCACCGCATATTCAAAAAAATATTTCACACGCATATGTTTAATAGAGAACTTTAACAAACACCTAAGAAACTTATAAGTATATTCCTGATTTCATTTTTCATTATCCCAAAATTAAAAATAAGGATCCTATCAAAAACAAAGGCAAAGGGCGTTAGGAGAGGGAATAAATATAGAAGAGGGGAAACTAATGTATTCCATGTACCTCAGTAGACATAATCTTTCGATCTGCTTTAGCCATTCCTTCTGATATGTCACCAACTTGTCGTAGATAAGCCATAGTAGGAAATTCAAAAAGACTTGATCTTTCAACTGCCTCTTCCACAGAAAGAATAGGAGGTTCAAGATTTTCAAAATCATACTCAACAATTGCAGAGCTTGCGGCCATATCTGCAAGTTTTTGACTATCTGCAACCTAAAGAAATTCATCTGCTGACTAAGTGGGAGGAGCATCATGTAGTGTAAAAAAAAAAAGGCCGAAGTGCACTTTTGGTCTCATATTTTTTTTTGCTCAGATCTCAATTTGATCATGTACCTTTCTTTGTTGCACTTTTAGTCCCATATCTTTTGACCAAGTGCAGAATTGGTCTCATATATTTTTTTGTTGCAAATTTGGTGTCATATCTTTGTAAAAAGTTTCACGGCTAGTTCCACAATGTAAAATTTTTTGCAAAGTTATAGGACTAATTTTTTAATCTGACCAAAAGATATGGGACCAAAAGTGGTACAAAAAATATATGAGATCAAAATGAGTCCTAAGCAAAAGATATGAGACTGAAGTACACTGTTACCAAAGAAAAATGACTCATGTTAGACAAACCAATGAGAGAGTCAAGCACTCACCACAAAGGCAATACGATCACCAACACATCTAGCTATCACATTTGTAAATAAAGGGTCAACACCATATATACTCATATACCCAACGTTTTCCCCACCCGAATGTCTTTACTTGAAATAATTGCCCTCACTCCATCTTGCAGCAACTCAGGCTTAAGCTTTACATCTCTTACTCGTGCTAATGGTTTTGCACTAGTAATAAATGCTCCATATAAGCAATTTGGTGGTGAAGGAATGTCATCCACATACACAACCTCACCTATATGATTTATTCGTAGAACATGAAAAATATGAATACAAACTAGCTTTAACTCAAAAGCCTGAGAAATAAGATTCAATCTAATGTAGACTTTTTGAATTAGGAGAAAGGGATTGATATGCCCAAATCAATACTTTTTGCTTCAGCTAGATGATCTTGGTGTTGAGTGAGAGTATGCCAAACTTTAAATCTTAGGTGAGTGAAAATATATATTGGACCATGACAAAGTATTGATGTTAAAAGATGAAAATAAGGTTCTTTGAAAAAAAAAAAAAAACATGCCAGATTGTATGATGTCAAATCATAAATTGCTTATTGCTTTCAAATGCAACAAAGATGCAAAGAAAAGTGGCTATCAAATCAATATCCAACTTGATTGTAGAAAACAAACCTGAAGCCTGCAACGCAGCTCCTGATTTTGTAATAGGCACACCAATGGGACAATACTCATCACCTAGTGGAATATCTTGCTTTCCATAAGATAGTAAAGTCATAATTTTATCATGATGAACTTGCCCATTATTCTCTTCTATCAAAATTTTATCATGATCATTGTGCCCATTTCTCCCGTTTGCCAAAATTTCATCATGGTGTATATGCCCATTATTTTCTTTCAAGTTGAAAGCCCTTATGATTGATGAACCAGCATATCCATTTAAGTCATCACTAAACTTTTCAATAGAAACATGAATCAAGGGGCTTAAGAACTTAAACAAGAAACTGCCTGCCATGCTTGACCGATAAGCGATTCTTGAGGTTCCATCCTCAGGCACAACTATATCTTTAAGAAGTTTGATAGCTTCATATATAATTCCAAAACTTAAGAGCTTTTCTCCTAGAAACTCCTCAACCTTTCCTGCTCTAATTGCATTCTTGGTCTCATAAGCACCAAAAGACAACCTACATTTTCCAATCACAATTCCACTGGAATCATTGCCTGGAGAAACCTCAATCAAGAAAGCAGCATTTAGATAGGGAAGTGCATTTCCAAGGGGCCGAGGAGCAGCTCGGAAAGTTTCAAATAGAATTTTACTTGTGTTTTCTGAAATAGTACTTTTACTAGATTCCCATCTTGGAATTTTAATACTTAGAAGCACACTTTTGAAACCAAGTGGTGGCCTTTTCAGAAACTCGTCCAGAGAAGTCCATTCAAATTGTGTACCATTCATGATGTGAACCATAGCATCCACAACAAGAAGTATTGTTGCTATATCTGAAGGAAAGTTATTCTTCTGTGCCATCACCAAATTGCCCCCTATGCTGGCTGTGTTCTGAATGAACCCTGAGGCAATTTTGCTTAGATGATCAGCAATTTTTCCAAGTATTATATCAAAGTCAGAGAGTGAGTCACATTGGCTCTTTTGCTTCAAAGCTTCAACAACTTTAAATATTGTCACTGTTGCTCCAATTTCAATCCTTGTTTCATCCTTTTGAATCTTTGAGAGTTCAGAAATTCCCTTTAGATTAATGTACTTGTCATATCTTTCTGTATCTTTGTAATAGCCTGTACTGGTATTACTAACAACTAGTTTCATTCGAGTTCCATTGGCATGATGTAGTTTCAAGAAACAATGTAGCTCGTTTAAACTAGTAGGATTGTGCTAACTATGTTTTTCAGAAGCCAAGAACACAGCTGGCTTAATCTCCTTCAAAAACTCGGGAAATTTAATCTGCTTGTGATTATGATCATATTTAGGCAACTTACTTTTCTTTTCATCTCGTGTTTCACCCTTTCTCCAAAATGAGTTTAACCCCAAATCCTCAATATCAACATCAGCTGCAAAACTTTTGCAGGCATCCAAAAGGGACCGATAGCCGGTACAACAACAAAGGTTGCCTGCAATAGCCCTTTCAGCCTCTGAAGCTGTTGCTTTTGAGAAACCAATAGGAGGCTCTAGACGTTTGGTATTTTCAGCATTGACAAGAGCCCCAAAGAGCGAAACACACATTCCCGGAGTACAAAAACCACATTGAGAGGCATGAAATCCAACAATTCTTTCATGGATTGGGTGCAAGCCGTCTTTACTATTCCCAAGTCCATCGCTTGTTGTTATTGAACACCCATGTATGCTGCAAAGTAGTGTGAGGCAAGAACTTGCCGTAAATCCTCAACTTGGTCAAGTACAAGATCATATTTGGAGATTAAAACAAGACAAGCACCACAACCACCTGAAACCAAAGAGATTGAAACTTGAAGTATTAAGTTGAAATAATGAGTGAAAGCAAGAAACAACACCTTGACCTTTTTTGGTGAATACCTTATTTCTCTTCTGAATTTTATTGTAAACAACCCCTTATATTAATATGAAGTCAGAAAATTAAGTTCAATATTATTCAGATACAAAACAGAAGCAACAGAAAATAATAAAGGGCAACGAAACAAAAGGACCAAAAAAAGAACTAGCCAACAGCAAAACTAGAAGTAGAAGGACTTGTTGTTAGGTAATAATTGACGTCAGAAAATTAAGCTTGAAGTTAAAGGTACAATTGGGAATAGTAGTTGGTAGCACTGTCAAAACGGGCTTAGGCCCGCGGGCCGGCCCGGCCCGCCCGCTAAATGGGCGGGCTTGGGCTTAAAAAATTTGGCCCGTTTAAAAACGGGCCTAAACGGCCCGGCCCGTTTAGCCCGTGGCCCGTAACGGGCCGGGGCGGACCGGCCCGGCCCGGCCCGTTTAACAGTGCTAGTAGTTGGTAATTAATTCATCCTATTCCTGGCTCCCAAAGGACCAAACTTGTGAATCTTCTTTTTATCTCCACGTTGACGAAAACGATGTTATAAAATCCTAAAGAAGCACACCAAGTTAGAACTATAAAATCACATCGAGTATTGCCCCGTACAAATATTGACACAGATACATCGATATGTCAATTTTTTTTTAATTTTTTTAAATTACATGACATAAATCAAGAATATATTTATATACATATAGACAATTAAATATCATAAATCTTGATGAAAATTTTAAAAATTATAAAAAAAAGATAATTATATATTTTGGAAGTGTCAAAGATTGATACTGTGTCCTACACGGTGACATTCCTTCAAAACGAAATGTCCATTCTCATAGATTGTCTCCAGTCAAAAATAAGAATCATAAGATATAGGCTAAAGTGCAGTTTTCGTCCCATAACTTTTTTTGTTGCACTTTTGTTGCACTTTTGATCACATATCTTTGGGTCATGTTGCAGAATTAGTCTCATATATTTTGGTCAGATTGCAGTTTTGGTTCCATATCTTTGGGTCAGATGTAGAATTGGTCCCATATATTTGGATCAGGTGAGATTGACGGTGAAACTTTTTGCAAAAATATGGGACCGATTTTGCAACCTGACCAAAAGATATGGGACCAAAAGTGGGACCAAATTTGCAACTTTTTGCAAAGATATGGGACCAAAAGTGCAACAAAAAAAGTTATGGGACCAAATTGAGATCTGAGCAAAAATTATAGGACTAAAAGTTCACTTTGACCTAAAATATATAAAGTATTCAACTTGTGCAACATGTTAAAAAGTCATTAATAGAATCAAAACCACTAGAGAAGATCAGAGATCATTCCCTCCTCTCATCAATATCAATCAACTTCAGAAGCACTTATACTAGATACAACAATACGTTTTGAGACTGCGTGCAGCAAAAAAAAATGACCAAACAAAAAGGTTAAATAGTCCTTTTAATCCTCAAAATATGAGATAAGTTTCATTTTAATTGGTTCTTAAATTATTTTTTGTTCCGTTTTGATCCAGAAAATGTGATTTCATCTGGTTTATATAGTTACTTCTAACTTGTACAACTGAGGTGGATTATTTTTCACTCATAAGTGTCATAATAATAAGTGAGTTGATAAAGTGAGAAAGAAAAATCTTCATTTTTAGTGACAAAATGGAGATAAATTTATAGTTGATTTTTCTGTTGAAGAGTGAAAATTTTTCTTTTTCTCTTTGCCAAAATGAAATAAATATGAAAGTTTGAGAACTAAAACAGAAAAATGTGAATTTAAATACCAAGATGAAACAAATATAAAAGTTTGAGGACTAAAACAAAATAAAAAATAGTTTGAGGACCAAAACTAAAATTGACCCCATAGTTTGAGAATCAAATGAAACTAACCACATAATTTAAAGGCCAAAGTGACCATTTAACCTATATTTTTTAACTTTTGCAAGATGTTAAAGGGAGAAAACCTACTAATTGGTCCTTGAATTTACACCAAGTCAACTAATCAGTCTCTAAATAATTAAAATATATCACTTAATCCTTGAATTATTGTAATTGTCAACGATTTGGTCCCTAGATCAAATTCAAGGACCAAAAAGTACAAATTCAGGGACCAACAATACAAATTTAAGGACCAAAATGTATAAAATTAGTTTAAATTTAAAAACCAAATTGTCATTAGGACCAAATAGTTGATAATTGAAATCTTTTAAAAAGCCAAATCATATATTTCAATTATTGACTCGGTGTAAATTCAAATATACGGTAAGTATTCTAATGTTAAAAGTCATTAATAGAATCCAAACCAATAGAGAAGAGATCATTCCCTCCTCTCATCAGTATCAAATATCAATCAACTTCAGAAGCATTTATACTGATCATACAACAATACGTTTTGAAAGTGAACGCATGCCCATGATGATCATGAATAGAATTCTTTTCAAAGCAAATTAATAGTTTCAAAATCAACAATAATTGAACACAAAATTATCAGAGACTGACCTTCCCCACAGCCTAATTTGACACTCTTGAAGGGTGTCTGATTACGCAAGAACTGAAGCAATGCAGTGGAAGGATCCACAGAAGAGAGATCAAACCTCATGCCATTAATAGCAAATACCAAATCTTCTTTTCTAATTTCTTCCTTTTCCTTCATTTCTCTATCACACTAACTTAATTTCCTTTTGCTTCAACGATATTTAATCTTAGCTTCCACTCACAGTTCTTGAATAATGAGAAGAAGACACCAAGAAAAGAAGCCTTCTTTATATGAAAACATGGCCAAAGACTCGAATTGGTCCCTTATGTATGGGGTGGATTTTAAATTGGTCTTTTATTTTTCATTTGTTTCATACTGGTCCTACATATTTTCATACTGTATCAAATCAATTTAAAAAATATTGAATGTGGTCAAATCTATCTCACTTTAAGCTCAAATGTGATGAATCTAAAGCTATGAGCTAGTTTCTTTTGATGATTACTTTTAGACCATTAACAAACGAGGTTTAACCGAGTCCTAAAAGTGAAGAACTCGTTTCACGGTTAAACAAGTGAAATTGGTCATATTTCTCTCGTTTTAAGTCCGAATGCGACGGGTTTAAAATTATATGCTAGCTCTTTAAGAGTTTTTTCTCTGCTCAATTAAAATCGTAGACAAATGACGTCAAATCAAGTTTCGAAAGTAGATTTGAAACTAGTTTGAAACGATATGAAAATATATAGGACCAATTTGAAACAAATGAAAGATAGATGATCAATTTAAAATCTAAGGACCAATTTGAGAGTTTGGCCAAAAACATATATGTCAGCTCACGTGTTTGGTCAATTTATTTTCAATTTATATTCCTTTGGATTATAGTTGAATATATTAATTAGAATTAAGAAAAAAAAAATAATTTGGCTAAACTCTTAGAAAGAAAATTAAATATAATTGTTGGACCGCCGCCTAAAAGGTGTGGTGGACCGCCGCCTAAAGAGTAAAAACACATGTTAGAATAGTGTTTTTTTGTTAGAGACAGAAATGGACAAAACATCTAATGTGGGTGTTAGTCCTTATTCCCATATAACCTACTTAAATACTCACCCACACTCATTCCCCACCAATGTGGGGGTTGAAACCACCACAAGGATATGTTAGAATAGTGTTGTTTATATATATATATAAGGAAACTTATTATTTAATATCTCAATTAATATTAAGTCAACTAATTAAGCTTTAAATAATCAAAATATACTATATATTTAGTCTTTGATATAATTTATTTTTTGTTTCATTTGGTTATTTTTTAAATACAATAACATTAATCATTTTTAATTTTTTTATTTAATCTTAAATTTTACTTTTCATACATATAACTTTTTTCGGTTATCAATACTCTTATTCATCACTAACAACTTTACATATGTATTATAGGAAATTTTAATATGTAACTTAGAACAATTACAAGGTAGTATAATCTTATTTTTTAAGAAATTTAAGGCTGAAAATAATAAAAATAATAATTTTTTTAATTAATCAAAATTGTGCATAGAGCCATATGCAACAATTGTATCATAAACTAACTCATATATTGAACATATATGAAATTAACTTTGTCAACAAACTGTCATTTTTTTTAAAAGAAACCAACCGATTCATTAACAAAGAAGATCCAAAGCAATTACATCAGCAATACTAAGATGCATAGAATCCACCTAAGTATGATACATAAAATCAGAAGATCTACCTAAAGCAGCCATACTAACAATACGGATTCTTTGTATTCATACAACTGCTTGGAGTTCTCTGCATTCGATGCCTCCCACAATTTATGTCAAAATGCACTTTTCATTTGATGAAACAATGCGTTTCATTAAATGAGGTCGTGACATGTCCAGATCTCAAGGATGAGCATAAAATTCGACAGTCAAAGATTACCCAACTCTAGAGAATCTAATTTCAAAAGAATGTATGCAATTGTTTGAATGTATGCTCTTCCATCCATATTAGTGTTGAGGGGCTTCAATTAGGACTTTAGAGTCACTTTCAACAACTACACGCTGAAGTTTCAAGGAAGATGCAAATTTTAATATATCCTACAAGAATTGCCAAAGCTTCCATTAGCATCTCTTATGACTCTTCTTAACTGCAGCATCACAATTTATTTTTCAAAAGCGAGGGGTAAAGTAGAGTTAGTAGAATTAAGATGAACATCTTCCAATTCCTTCCACAAATCCTCACAACGAGTCCAGATTTGATTGAGAGGCAAGCTTCTACTTTTGGTCAAAGTGCAATTTTGGTCTCATAATTTTTTCCCAAGTCTCAATTGGTCCAATAATTTTTTTTGTTACACTTTTTGGTCTCACATCTTTGCAAAAGGTTGCAGATTTAGTTATGTATCACTCTTTCTCCTATATCTTTGGGTCAGGTTGCATAATTTGTCCCATATTCTTGCAAAAAAGTTTCACCATCAGTCCCACTTAATCCAAAGATATGAGACCAATTCTACACATGACTTAAAGATATGAGACCAATTTTACAACCTGACCAAAAGATGTGCGACCAGTTTTGCAACCTGACCCAAAAATATAGGACCAAAAGTACAACAAAAAAAGTTATGGAACCAAATTGAGACCTGAGTAAAAGTTATGGGATCAAAAATACACTTTGACCTCTACTTTTTAATCAACTGGCATTCCTAAAGCTCCAAATTAAATAACAAGCAACACAAAAGAAGACTATTTTTTTCTCAGACCACCTATCATTCTCATTTGCTATCCACTATTCAAGAAAAGGATCTCTAATATTTGATACACTTGATATTCAGTTATATTCACAAGTCATTATATAATGGAAAGAATGACTATTAGTATCAATTATCTACCACCAAAGGTGGAGGAATGCTTGTTGGATTTACCTTGCAGTTTATTTGAGCAATCGCAATAGTGTTAATTGACACCGGTGGGTTGGTCATGCCAAAAAGAGAAAATTCAGTCCCTAAAAAATGGTTCAAAAAATAGAGATCAACCCATTTGAGGCTCTGATTGTGTCAATCCAACTGGTATGTATTCATCTCTCTCCAAAATTAAAGATTTTAGAAAATCTATATTTTAGTCTCTAAAATTGTTCAAAAATGCGATTTAGTCTTTAGGCATTAAAAATACACTCTTGATTTTTTTTAATAACTATTAATTATGTAGTCCCTACAATATTTATATGGACTAAATAATTAACGTTTATAAATAAATCAATAATTGAAAAAAAAAACATATTTCTAGTATTTATTAGGGTAATTAAATTACACTTTAGTACCCTGAGGTATGGATCAGTTCTACTTTGATACCACGTTAGTTCAAAAGTGACATTTTGGTACCCTCTTCCTTTTAAAGTGACATTTTCATAACCTATTTTATTCGTTGTTAGCACTTTGGTACTCAAACATTTATTTTGTTAACACTCGACGGGAAAAAACACGTGCAGGTCATGCACATGGTAAAAAACTCCAAATCACCTATTTTTTCCACAAATGTCACGATTCGACATCGAAAATCTTTTAGCTTTTCTTTGAAATTTCTCCTCCAAACCCTAAAAACTAAAACTTTCCTCCAAATTGTCTCATCATCTCTCATTTCTGAAGCTAAATCCTTGGAAACCCTAAAGGACAATAAATTGTACTTCCCCAATGACAACTCCGACCAGTGTCTTGCTTGAGGTTTTCGGCAATTGGTCTGCCGAAATTCACTCTGATTTGGCTAGATCATTTTGGATGATAGACCGAGATAATGACAACATCATCCTAAAAGATTTAGCCAAATCAGAGTGAATTTCACGGAGATATCGAACTACTCACCGAAAACTCAAGCTAGACGTTGAACGAAGTTGTCATTGGGAAAATACAGTTTATTATCCTTCGCTATCATCGTTTAAGGTTTCCAAGGATTTAGCTTCAGAAATGAGAGACGATGAGATAATTTGGAGGAAAGTTTGAGTTTTTAGGGTTAGGAGGAGAAATTTCAAAGAGAAGCTAAAAGATCTTCGATGTTGAATCGTGACATTTGTGGAAAAAATGGGCAATTCAGTATTTTTTTACCACGCACGTGACCTACATGTGCTTTTTTCCTTCAGGAGTTAACAAAAAAATGTTTTGACTACCAAACCATTAACAACAAATAAAATAAGATATCAAAATGTCACTTTTGAAAGAATATAGTATCAAAATATCACATTTTTGAACAATTTTAGGGACTAAAAAATAGATTTTGTCAAACCTTTAATATTGGAGAGAGATGGACACCTACCAGTTGGATTGATACAATCACAGCCTCAAATGGGTTGATCTCTGTTTCTGAACCATTTTTTAGGGACTGATTTAGTATGACTTCCCTATGCTTTGTCCTTATTATAGCCTGTTTTTCACAACAACGTCCCAAAACAGTAACATACAGATATATATCACGTAATCGAAATGATCAATGAAGCATGTAATTTGATACAGTATATATAATGGACTGTGAATATAACTTAATATCAAGTGCATCAAATATGATCATGGAAGAAATGTCACGCAAAAAACTATTTTTCAATATATGGTAACATAATTGTGGGTTATCTTAATCCAACAAACATAAAAAACAACACTTTGATGGACAACTTAATCGCTTGTCTTCGCTTCTTGGTAATTTATATACCAAGTCCTTGGAAATAATTAAATTTAAAATAAAATAAATGATATGGGAGGATTTTATGATAGGATAATAAAAAATTGAGAGAATAGATTAAAATAAAGTTCTCTAAGATGAATGAAAAGTTGAAAACTAAATTTGGACGAATAAATATAAATTAACTAAATATTTTGACTTAAAGATTGAATCTTTATCCCTAAAGATTGATTCTTTAGCCTTAAAGACTGAATCTTTAACCCTAAATATTAGCATGAGATAATTACTAATTCTTTCTACTTAGAAATTGTCAAAAACAGGCTTTCAAACAAATAATTTGAAAACTCAAACATACAAGACTTATAATTCATGAATTAAATACCAGATCTTCTCTTACACGTTGGCTTTGTCTTCCATTTGGTTTGAGTTGAAAAAAATTTGTAGTTTAGGATTTAAAAAACGAAAAGTGACCCTTGCCTGAAACTGGCTAAGAACAGACACCAAAAGATTTAAATCATCCAAAAACATAAATCTTGATGAAATAAAACCAAACTTTTTAGGGTTGAAACTAAAAAAAGATTTAAATTAGGGAACAAACCTCAACCGAAAATGACTACAGACGAAAAAGTTAAGAGTCTTCAAAGTGAACTATTCCTCTATATATGTGCGAATCCAAGAAACAGAATCACACCTCGATTTTCATAGCTAGTATAGAATTTACCTATTTTAATTTCGGCACACAAAAGAACTATTTAGAAAGACCAGTATTTCTATTTTTAAGAAAAAATATTTTTATCAAATATTTGCACTGATTTATTTTTTAAAACAAATGAAAACTACTACACAGTACAATTCTGGCAACAATTTTGAGAAAAATCAAAAGAGATCAATTTTATGCATGAACAATTCTGAAATAATTCTAGGGGCCTCCTAATATATGTAATTATCTAGGAAAAATATGAAAGATACATGCAAAAGTAAAGAAAAAATAAAATAAAATCAATTTTAAACCCTAAAAACTCGAAAGAAGAGAAGAGGACAAAAGAGCCTTACTTTTATTTCTCATGGAGGATGGAGCCTAAAAAAGGTGGAGCACCAAATTTTGGTAGGGTTCGTAATTGGCTCTCTATTTATAGGATAGATTTATATTCTAGAGATCTAAGATTTTAAACTTGATTTGAATAAGATTTGAGATCTTTTAAAATTATAAGGGAATCTTCGAGTTTAACAGTTGCCCGTCGGAGTGCGTGGATCGTCTAAATGTGGATTTGAGAGGAATCTGTTTTCCTCGTATAATTAGCTCGTAGTTTTCTGCTATGTCCTTTTGTTACCAAAAAAAAAATTATAAGTTGTTTAAAAGATATCATGATTAATATTTTTAACTTCACTTCCCTCCTAAAAAAATGATATCTCATATTTTATTATTTAATTTAATTTTTAAATTATATTTAATTTGACTTCTTTCTTAAGAAAATGATATTTCATATTTTTTTTATTTAATTTTATTATTTTAATTCTAATTAAATTTGATTTGGACTTAAATTAGTAATTAAACTAAACATTACTTTGGTCAAATCTAAAAAAAAAAAAATTAAGCTCAGTTTAATTAAAAATACTTCAAGCCTTGAAGATTTTCCCTTCTTTCCCTATTTTCATGTTGACCTCCAAAAGTTTTCTTATTTTATGAAAATGACCCAAACTTTTATTTATTTATAAAAAGATTCACAAATCAAGATATTTTATAAGAATGATCCGAATAAAATGGGATGTTCATAATTTATCTAATTTAAGATAATATTAGCATAAGTAAGAAAATTTTAAAAAAATCAAATTAGTTAACCCAATACTTCAAAAAAGTCCGCATTTTCGACTGTTAATTAAGTTTTATTTTTTTCCTTTCTGGTTCAAAATCAACGTTTTTTAAAATTAAACTTATTCTAGAATCGAGAAAAATAATTAGAAAATATAGAAAATATCAAAATCTGATTATTCAGTTATAAATCTTAAATAGTACAACTTAATGTTTTGTTTGTATGCACTTGAGGCTTATTTGGCATTGCACATGAGTCTTCTCATGTTATTTTTTTGTCATTGAATTTGAAAGAATGACCAAACTTTGATGATTGTGACTTTTGACAAATTGAAACATATATTTTGCTTGTTTAGGGATGATTTATTGACCAATAGTAGTTTTCTTGAATTTCTATGTTATTTACATTATGGTCCCCATTATATTAACATAATGCTTCTTCAATCTTCCCTCCGAAACAAATTCTAAGACACATTAACCACATTAGCACAAATTCTAAGACACTGCCATTAATTACTCTTAAAACCACAACTAAACACTAACATTTCATTCAATTCCATTCTATTATTAATTACTATCTCTACTACTATACAATTTTAAAATGTACAAAAGGTATTGATAATAGTCCCAATAATAAGGGATATCAGACCCAAGAACCAAACAATCCAAAGGCCCGATAGCCAAACCTAAAAATATAGAAGCCTTGGAGAAAGAGCATTAAATGAAGAAGCATTTCCTTCCCAGAAAGGCGCCCTGGTCATCAAAGATGACCAAGGAGCCATACTCAAAACAAGGTATAGCGAAGACCATGGAAAAGGAATCAGGAAAGCAGTTATCACATCATTAAAACACTAGAATAAAGAGCCTTGAAGAGCAGGCGGAAATACCTCCCAGGTAAGATGCCCTCGCTCCCTAAAATGGCTCCCTCTGTCGTGGTATAAAGCCAGACATCCTTCACACAAAAAGGTACGCACTCATTCTCACTCAATTCATTCATCGACTCTCTAATACCAGATATCTGACTTAAGCATCGGAGGTGAATTACAAGGCACCCTCTGTTCTTCATTGACTTCAGGTAACCATTTCTCAGGAGTTGTCTCATCTAAACCAGGTAATGACCCCCGGCCAGAACCTGATTCATCAGGTATGTAAAGTTTCCTATATATTTACTGTACTTATAACCGTATTAGGTCTTCAAGGTGAGATATAGGGATCCTACTTCGAACTTATCAATTGTTGATGAACTGCTTGAGCTGATCTAACAACTTACAAAAGGAAGTCGTTGTGTGCCGGCCAGAGGACAAACTCATAACAAGCCCTTTAGAATCCTTTTCTTAAGCGTGGAACAATTGACTCAGAAACTACTACAAATAAATAAAATTTGATTTTGTAACAAAACAAAAAACAAACAGAATTTGATTGTTTGATATTAATAAAATATTACATGATCTTTATAGACCCCGTGAATGATAAAGATGGACAATAGGATTAGGACCTCCCTAGTGTAAGAGGTATTTAAGAGATACTTTTTTTTATCAGTTTACTACTTTTTTATTGATATTTTAATTTAATATTTTCAGTTTTTTTTAAAAAAATCAAGCATCATACTGATAGGCCCAAGGGTCAACTAAAGGAAATTAGTGGTAATTAATATATCTTTGATTAAAATAAATTACATGCATTACATCAAAATAACTAAATTACATGCACAATACTTTTTGTAACCTTTTTGGTTGTAAGACATGCCCCATATTTGTGGAGCATGTAAAAATTAGTTGAACACGGTCAAAACTCAAAACCGTCGTTAGTATCCTTTAACGATGATTATCCCAATGATTATCAAAATTGTCGTTAAAGGGTGCCCATCGCTGCATATAACAACATTTATAGTTAGACACTTAACAATGGTCAAAACCATCGAAAGATGACTAAAACCGTCGCTAAATACTACTTTTTTTGTTATATATATATATATAAGAACCGCAAGAAGTTTATATTAAAGAAAAAGAAACCAATACTCACAATATACTAAGACATGCATGTATATAATATTGTTGGATAAAGCTAGAAATATGGTAGGGAAGAGAATTATGGTAATGTACCTGTGTACCCATTGTATTAGTATCATGTTTTGGCTAAATTTATTTTCAGAATACTATTTAATCTTATTTGTCAACGATCCCAATTAGATAAAAAAAAAAACTCATCAAGAATAATTTGTAATTTCGATTTAATTGTATTCGAACTTAAAACGAGAGAAATGTGACCAAATTTAGAAAAAGCCTATTTTCCAAGCTTGATTTGATATTCTTTGCCGATAACTCCAATTGAGAAAAGAAAGAACTCATCAAATTTAACTCGTAGCTTTAATTTAATTGCATTCGAATTTAAAACGAAAAAGATATGACTATATTTAATAATTTGGAACCAATGATGAAAGGTTTAGGAAACATTAAGGACCAAAATAGAAGAAAAAACATTAGAGACCAAAACAAAACTTGGGGTAAACATTAGAGACCAAAATAGATTTTTGACTAAAATAATAAATGTCTTTAAGTTTTCGTTATTTACTACACCAAAACGCAACTCTACAATTCTCATTTTCTTTTGCCAATATAAATTCATTATACTGTAGTACAAAGGCCATACATATATATAATACAAGCCAACAAGGCTTTCATGACAATCAAATAAGATCAAAGAAAGTTTTGCAAGTCTGAAAGTACCGTAGCAAAGGCAAAGAGAAACATAACAAGATAATGGCAACACACCCATTCAAAGACTTACATGAGAAAGTTTACATCTCGATCTTAACATAAATAACTATAAAAAATAGGAGAGTGGATCTTCTACATTGTAAAGTTGGTGCAGTCTAGAGAGAGAATGGAAGAGTTAGAGAGAGAAGTTTGGTGAAGTGTGGGTCCCACTAAAATTTCCTCTCTCTAACTCTTCCTTTCCCTCTCTACACTTTAAGAAAATGCACTAAAATTGAAATGCAGAGGATCCCGGTCCAAAAAATAGGTTAAAATCTCAGGGTCAGATTTCATGTTGGTCCTTAATTTTTTTTGTTTGTTTCAAAACAATCTTCTATATTTCTTTGATTTTTTTTACTTTTTAATTTCAAATCCACTTTGAGAGATTACTTTGGCTTTTGTTGACCGACAATTCAAACTAGATAGAGAAAGAATTTGTTAAGAGTAACTCTTAAATTTGAACTTGTTTCATTTGAGCTTAAAAAGAGAAAAATATATAGCTAACTTCATTTGTTTAACTATGAAACGAGCGAACTATTTTTTGGGCTCAATTTGACTTCACTTGTTGAGGATTTCAACTAGGCATTAAAAAAAAATCGTCAAAAAGTAACACATAACTTTGAACTCGTCGTATTTAGATTTGAAAAGATGGAGATATAATCAACTTCACTTGTTTGATCATAAAACGAGCGGTCCATTTAAGGGACTCAATTTAACCATGATGACCCCAATCAGATAGATAAAATACTCATTGAAAGCAACATGTAGCTATGGATTTATCACATTTGAATTTAAAATGAGAGAGATATAACGATATTCAGTAGCTTGGGACCAAAATGAAGTCAAATGACAACATTTAGGACTAATATGAAACTTTTGTAATATTTAGAATAAAAAATGAACTTAAAAACATATACTTTGGAACACTATAAAGCATGCTTAAAATTGAGTAAAAGTCTAAAACTCGTTTTTCGAACACCATAAAACTTGACGACGTCTCTTGCATTTTGGTATTTAAATGTTGTCTTAGATTTTATATATTTTTTTGGATCCATTGTTTGGTTAATATGTTTTAGACATTTTAGGTGTTTTAAAGTGTCTTAAATTTTTTGTTAATCTTTAAGGGTATTGAAGACACTAATGCTTAAATTGTATATATTGACAAAAATATGACTCCCTACAAAGTTGAAACAAGTCATCAAGATAAAGTTCATGAGGCCAATTCCAATGGGTCTACAGAGGTTACCTTATTTTTCTCTGTTTATTTTGCTGGTTCTGCTTTTTCATTAATCATCGGATTTCTTGTATTCTTTTCCACTCTCAATTTCTTTTTTCTTGACATAGAAGGGTGAAGTTTTACAGTATTTTTTGTGACACTATTTTGTAGATATTGAGAATTGTTATTTGTTGGTATGTACTATTTGTTGGTATGTACATTCTCAACTAATCACCACTGGCCTAATCTTGCATCCTGTTCCAACCAATAAGCTTCTCAAACTTCTCTCACTTTCAAGCTTTGGTTTCTTTGCATTATGCTCATCAAGTGTTTGAAAAAATTCCTCATCCAGACTTGTTCATTTACAACACCATGATAAAAGCTTATGCTCTCTCCCCTACTTCTTATAAATCTCTCGTGATATTCCGTTCAATGACCCTTTTGCCCAATCAGTATACTTTTGTGTTTGTTTTTGATGCATGTGGAAAAGGGTTGGGGATCCTAGAAGGGGAGCAAGTTCGTGTTCATGCCATAAAACTTGGCTACGACAGCAACTTGTTTGTTACTAATGCCTTGATTGGGATGTATGGAAAGTGGGGTTTAGTAGAGGAGGGAAGAAAGGTTTTTGATTGGGCTGTAATTAGGGATATGTATTCCTGGAACTCCATGATTGCAGTGTATGTTAAATCTGGCAAAATGGGTCAAGCCCAGGAATTGTTCAACAAAATGCAAGAGCCAGATGTTGTATCATGGAGTACTATCATAGCTGGTTATGTTCAGGTATGTGGAGCTGTAAATCAAAGACTTGTAATTTTTTTTTTTTTTTTGAGCAATCAAAGACTTGTAATTTGAAGAAGGCTAAAATATAGAAAAACCCCCTCAACTTTGTTCATTGTACAAAAAACTCCCTGAACTTTGAAAAGTGATGAAAATCCCCTGAACTTTCAATTTTGTGCAAATAACCTCTTTTGTTAAAAATTTCATTGAAAAAATCTATTTTTTTAAGCTTGTTTGCTACTATTAATTACAATAATGGTTAATTTTTAGGGGGTGTTTTGTGACTTTTCATAAAATTATCATAAAATTACAAAGAAAATTGATTTCTTTAATAAAAATCTTAACTAAAGCGGTTATTTGCACAAAATCCGAAGTTCAGGGGGTGTTTTGTGACTTTTCATAACTTAAAGAGTTGCACAGTAACTAAAGTTTAAGTCAGATTTCTGCGTTTTAGCCTTTTAAAAAAATCTGTTGTTGAAGTGAGCAGCACAATTTTCTTCAAAATAAATGTTAAACTGATGTTTTATTCTAAAGTTACTTCTGAATTATTGTAGGGTGGTTCATACATGGAGGGCTTGGATATCTTCCACAACATGTTGCATGCAGGTGTTACACCAAATCAATACACTCTGGTAAGTGCTCTTGCAGCTTGTTCAAATTTAGTAGCCTTGGATCAGGGAAAGTGGATCCATGTTTTCATTAATAGGGGTAAGATTAAGATGAATGAACGGCTACTTGCTGGCCTTGTTGACATGTATGCAAAATGTGGAGAGATCGAATTTGCATGCAAAGTTTTCCATGAACACGACAGAGTGAAGCGTAAAGTTTGGCCTTGGAATGCCATGATTGGTGGGTTTGCAATGCTTGGAAAGCCTAATGAGGCCATAGGAATTTTTGAACAAATGAAAGTCGAAAAAGTTGCTCCCAATAAAGTCACATTTGTTTCCTTATTAAATGCTTGCAGCCATGGCTACATGGTTGAGGAGGGTAAACTCTATTTCAGATCGATGATCAGCGAATATGGGATTAACCCAGAAATCGAGCATTATGGTTGTATGATAGATCTACTGGGTAGGGCTGGCCAATTGAAGGAAGCTGAAGACATGATTTCAAGTATGCCAATGGCTCCAGATGTTGCAATTTGGGGGGCACTACTTAATGCTTGTAGAATCCATAAAGACATGGTTTGAGGAAATAGGATAGGAAAAATAATTCAGGAATTGGACCCTGGTAATATTGGTTGTCAAATTCTGTTGGCTAATATCTATTCCACATCTGGAAGATGGAGTGAAGCAAGAATGTTGAGAGAGAAGGACGAAGAAAACCGGAGCAGTAAGAAAATTCCCGGATGCAGCTCAATTGAGCTGAAGGGCGTATTCCATCAATTCCTTGTTGGAGACAGATCCCATCCTCAAATCACAGAGCTTTATTCATTTTTGGATGAGATGACAACCAAGTTGAGGAATGCTGGGTATGTTCCAGAATTTGGAGAACTCTTGCTTGATATTGATGATGAGGAAGATAAAGAGACAGCTCTGTCAATACACAGTGAGAAGTTGGCTATTGCTTTTGGGTTGATGAACACAGAACCCGGAACACCAATTCGCATCGTGAAGAACTTGAGAGTTTGTGGGGATTGCCATCAAGCAACAAAGTTCATCTCCAAGGTTTACAATAGAGTCATTATAGTTAGAGATAGGACAAGGTATCACCACTTTAAAGATGGAACCTGTTCTTGTAAAGATTATTGGTAGAGTTAATGAGTTGCATAGGGAAGCATCTATATGAAGATGGTGCAAACTGAGTGATTGGATGGGATAGATAGGCCATATTCAGCATAAGTGTCTGGAAAAGCTTAGTGATAAGATAACAAAAGGTTAGGTACGAAAACAAAATTATTGATTTTTTTTTCTTTTGGTGAGAAAATTATTGAATTTTGGCAGCAAATTTGGACATCAATTATTGAATTTTGTATCTGTTTCATGTCAAATTTTTAGAAGAAGTGAAAACACTTTTTGTAAGTCCATCAACAATCGAATTTAGTTACACAAACTTGCATATTGGGACGATTCATATGATATTGTAATATAAACAAAAATAATAGGAGTTACTTCAAATGGTCAAATTTATTTTTAAATGATAAATATTGTGGGTCTGTAAGATTTGCATGCTTCATTTTTATTGTTTTCTTCAAATAATGGTATCATATAAATTTCTGACATGCTAGGAGTCAGATTCCAAGTGCTTTCTCATAGTAACAAGTTATGGGGTAAAATTTATCCTTTTTTTATGTTCAACACTTCAACCAAAGTACATAATCACCCATCTCCACTACAAATTCATTATAAACAAACAGACCTCACAAAGTTCTTATTGGATCATTCTATATATGCAAACGAAGAGCACTTTCATTTTTTAGGATACGGAGGTGCTTTATACTTTGGCCATTTTCCATTTCAAGTATGCTTCCACAATGTCCAGTCCTCAGAATTCCTTTACCACAGGCATGGTTGCAGGGACTTCCAATTGGAATGTTGAATTAACTCCATCTGATTTCTTCCATGAAACTAGTTGTTTTCTTGCTTCTGTCACAACAGCCCGTGTTGTGCAGTGAACCGATGCTGCTAGAAGTAACGGTGGCTCACCCGAAGCTGCACAAACAAAATTTAAAGTGAGTGTTTCTATGACTTTCTTTCTGCAGGTTAAAGAAATGTTAAGATTGGAAAAACTTAAAGGATCAAGGAAAACACCGCAGTTCCACTCTTGTACCATGCTTTACTTGATATTTATTAACTCAGGTAAATATGACTAAAAAATGCAGCTTGAAAAGATAAATAGAGATCCTATGTTCTGAATAAAATTAGAGAGTATTTGAGAGAAAACTTATAGTATCTGATTATTCTTATTAATGCTTATTCTGCTATTTATTTATAGTGAAGGAATGCTTCTTGGATCTACCTTGCTATTTATTTGAGCAATTGCGAGAGCGTTAATTGACCCCGGTGGATTGGTCATGCCAAAAAGAGATAATTCAGTCCCTAAATAAATCAATAATTGAAAAAAATACATTTCTAGTATTTATTAGGGTAATTAAATTACTTTAGTACCTTTAAGTATGGACCGATTCCACTTTGATACCATGTTACTTTAAAAGTGACATTTTGATACCCTCTTCTTTTAAAAGTGCCATTTTCATACCTTATTTTATTCGTTGTTAGCAATTTGGTACCCAAAACATTTTTTTGTTAACTCTCGACGGAAAAATGCACGTGCAGATCACGCACGTGATAAAAAACACCAAATCACCCATTTTTTCCCCAAATGTCACAATTCAGCATCAAAAATCTTTTAGCTTCTCTTTGAAATTTCTCCTCCAAACCCAAAAAAACTCAAACATCCCTCTAAATCATCTCACCCTCTCTCATTTCTGAAGCTAAATCCTTGAAAACCTTAAACAATGATAGCGAAGGATAATAAATTGTACTTCCTGAATGACAATTTCGACCAGCGTCTTGCTTGAGGTTTTCGACGACTGGTCTGATATCTCCGCCGAAATTCACTTTGATTTGGCTAAATCATTTAGGATGATAGGCCGAGATATTGACATCATCATCTAGCGACAAGACCTCAAGACTCTTCTCACGCACCTCGACCCTCAGACATTGATGAGGGAGGAGGTCGTGATGGTGCTCAGCGAGGTTGATTGAGAAGGCTGAGGATGCATCAGCGTCAAAGCCTTAATGAGTAGGGTCGGGTCAGTTTGTGGACTAGTACCAAACTCCAACAACTTGAGAGAGGCATTTCAGGTTTTTGACACCGATCACAACGGGAAAATCTCGACAGAGGAACTATTGCGAGTGTTCAAGGCCATCAACGACGAGTGGTGCACATTAGAGTCTTGAGGTCTTGTCGCTAGATGATGATGTCAATATCTCGGCTTATCATCCTAAATGATTTAGCCAAATCAGAGTGAGATTCGACAGAGATATCGGACCAGTCACCGAAAACTCAACCAAGACGTGGGTCGAAGTTGTCATTGGGAAAATACAATTTATTATCCTTCGCTACCATCGTTTAGGGTTTCCAAGGATTTAGCTTCATAAATGAGAGAGGATGAGATGATTTGGAGGAGAGTTTGAGTTTTTAGGGTTTGGAGGAGAAATTGCAAAGAGAAGATAAAAGATTTTCGATGTTGAATCGTGACATTTGGGGGGAAAGTGGGCGATCTGGTATTTTTTTACCACGCACGTGACCTGCACGTGCTTTTCTCCTTCAGGAGTTAACAAAATAATGTTTTGAATATAAAAGTATTAACAACAAATAAAATAGGGTATTAAAATGTCACTTTTGAAAAAACAGAGTACCAAAATGTCACTTTTGAATGACCATGGTACTAAAGTGAAAGAGTCCATACATCAGGATACCAAAGTATAATTTACCCTAACAAATATTAGAAATATAGTTTCTTAATTATTGATTTATCTATAATTAACAATTTAGTCCTTATAAATATTATAGGGGCTAAATAATTAATAGTTATTAAAAACACAAAATCAAGAGTGTATTTTTAATGTCTAAAGACTAAATCACATATTTGAACACTTATAGGGACTAAAAGATAGATTTTCTCAAATCTTTAATAATCTTGGAGAGAGATGGATACCTACCTGTTGGTAGGGGTGTTCAAAACCGAACCAAACCGATTGAACCGAACTACACCGAACCAAACCGAACCAAACCGAACCAAAACCGACATTCAAATGGTTTGGTTTGGTTTCATTTTTCTTAATTTTGGGCGGTTTGGTTCGGTGGCGGTTTGACACTTCACCAAACCGAACCAAACCGCAACTATGCAATTATATATAAATAATACAATACATTATATATATATAGTATTTATGCGTTCCTCCACTACTCCACTAAAACAAATAAACAATGAGGCACAACCCATGAAACTATAACCTAAAGACCAAAAGTAAAAATTGAAAAAGTAGCCGCATAGACATTTGACATTTCAATTCGCATTCAAAGTTCCAAACTGAAACCAGGGAAAGACCAAACCCTAACATCTATATTTCGTCTTCTCCCATTCGCATTCAAAGTCCCATTTCGTCTTCTGTTTCATAACTTAATGAACATAGTGCTGCTACTTTTCAGATGTTATGAAATTAGTACTTTTTATATTAATTATAAAATTAATAGTAATTAAAGGTCAAACCGCCCAAACCAAACCGCCAAAACTGCCATTATATTGGTTTGGTTTGGTTTGGTTTGATATTTTTTTTCAAAACGAACGGTTTGAGTTTTCTCCAAACCGATGCGAGCGGTTCGGTTTGAAAAACAATATTAAACCGCCCAAACCGCCCAACGAACACCCCTACCTGTTGGATTGACACAATCAGAGCCTCAAATGGGTTGATCTCTATTTTCTGAACCATTTTTTAGGGACTGAATTTTCTCTATCAAACTGATTTCATATGACTCCCCTATGCTTTGTCCTTACGATTGCCTGTTTTACACAACAACCCAAAACATCAACATGCAGATATCACGTAATCGAAATGATCAATGAAGCATGTAATTTGATACAGTATATATAATGGCCTGTGAATATAACTGAATATCGAGTGCATCAAATTTGATCATAAAAAAATATCACGCAAAAATCTTTTTTTCAATATATGTCAATGTAACTGTGGGTTACTTTAATCCAACAAACATAACGAACAACACTTTGATGGACGATTCAATCGCTTGTCTTTGTTTATTGGTGGTAAGTCTATAATGCAAAGTTTGATTCTTGACATGGGATGCAATGGGTCATGAGTCATTAAAATAATGACACGTGGAAGAGTTAGTTGTATGTAAGTAGTGGTGTGACTCCATACACAGTTGTGATTGGTTAAAAAATTAATTATTTTTTTAATATACTAAGTCTTGTGGACAAACCTATAATATAATTTTTTAATATACGAATTGATAAACATGCAAATAATATTTTGAGATTTAAAATTACAAAATATGATGGTGCTACGAAATAACGATGTTCTCCAAGGAAGGAATACGATGGACCTGCAAGAAGAGATGGCGGGGTTCGGCCCCTCATTTTCACTCTGATGCTAAAGTCAATAATAAATGAGAGAAAGTGTTCTAATCTCATATTGTTTAAGAGTAGAATGAAGTGTATACCTTATAAGTGACAAAAATTACCTTTAGGGTCAATTTTGGAGAACAAGTAGGAGAGGTTGTTATTATGGTTAAGATATTTAGAACATAATATATTCAGTTAGGTAGTTAGATGATGCTATATTAATATATATATATATATATATATAGTATTTTAAAATTTTTAGGTATTAAAAAATTTAATTCATAAAATTATTGAAATAATTAAATTAAAAAAATAAATGATATGGGAGGATTTTATGATAAATTATTAAATAATAAGAGGAAAATAAAAATTTGAGAGAATAGATTAAAATAAAGTTCTCTAAGATCAATGAAAATTAAATTTGGACGAATAAATATAAAATAACCAAATCTTTTGACTTAAAGATTGAACCTTTATTCCTAAAGACTGAATCTTCAAGCTTAAACATTGAATCTTTTAACCCTAAATATTAAATCTTTAATCTTAAAGATTAGCTTGTGATAATTACAATTTTTTTTCTACATAGACATTGTCAAAATACAATTTTCTGGCTTCCAAACAAATAATTTTTTTTTGTTTGGGTATGTTATGGGTTTTCTCCACCTATCCGTTTTACGGTATAACGAAGACTAATCCCATTCGGGCTACAGAGACGAAACGGTAGTGCCCTCCCAACAATGTCGACTCTAGGGATCGAACCTGGGTCCTCTCATCTAGGGTGTAGCTCGCCAACCAAACAAATAATTTGAAAACGCAAACATCCAGGACTTATAATTCAAGAATTACATACCAGATCTTCTCCTACACCTTGGATTTGTCTTACATCTGGTTTGAGTTGAAAAAGATTTGTAGTTTAGGATTTAAAAATCGAACAGTGACCCTTGCCTAAATCTGGCAAAAAACAGACACCAAAAGAAATAAACCATTCGAAAATATAAATCTTGATGAAATCAAATCAAACTTTTTAGGGTTGAAACTATACAAAAGGATTTAAATTAGGAAACAAACCTCAACCAAAAATGACTATAGACGAAAAAGTTAAGAGTTTTTAAAGTGGACCATTTTTCTATATGCGAATCCAAGAAACAGAATCTTACCTTGATTTTCAGAATGTATAGAATTTAACTCTTTGAAATTTCATTATGGCCCAGTTCGTTTCCGTTTTGATTATAATCTATTTTGATTATAATCAAAATAAACACGTTCGTTTATATTTTTTCCTGATTCAATTATAATCATAATTCTTAAATAATCAAACACACTCAATTACACTTATACCCCTATACATAAACCTATAATTACCTATACTCTAATACATTCATTCTCCAATCACAAAGGGCAAAATGGTCTTTTACCTCAATATTGGACCATTTTGGAAATACTCATTCTTGTGTTGGGCTAAATTGTTATTTTGTCCAAATAATTTAGGATTGAAATTCATATTTTAGCCATTGTTTTTCTTCTTCCTCCCCATTGTTCTCTCTCTCTATCTCTCCTTTTCCAGAATCCAAACAAGAAGGACGAGGAAACAAACGAGAATATCCAAATGACGAGATAAAAATTAAATTAAGAACCAGAAATTGCATACATACATACATACATTGATACATATATATAGGGGAAGAAACGAGGATATATGTATATATATATACCATGAACATTCAGTAAGTACACTGGTCATGAATAGGGATATTGATAATTAAAGGATTCTTCGTGGAAGCAAAAGGGGCATGAAGAAGGATTTGAGGATTAGGTGGACCAGAAAATATAAATTAAGATTTTAACGCCTCCGATGGCGAAATCTGCACGCACGAAGAACAATTGAAATCAAGATTGCGTCAAGTTCCAGGAGATTTGATGCCGGAAAATGTGGAATCGGATACTGTGGCGGCGAACGCGTTCTTGCGGGAGAAAGTGTGGGATGGAGAGAGAGAGAGAGAGAGAGCGAGAGAGACAGCGAGAGAGAGCGAGAGAGACACAGAGAGAGAGAGGAAAATTGAAGAAAATTGGAGAAATTTTTCGGGTCCGCCAGCTTCAACCTTTTCTCTCTCATCTAATGCGAATCGGTGCACCGATTTGCTTATTCGGTGCACCGATTTTCTTATTCGGTGCACCGATTTCGTAGGCAAAAAATGAAACGGTGCACCGATTCGGAAAAACATCCCCCAACCAACTCACAAAAATAATCAAGATTTCACGTTTTTCAAGGCAAACAGTAACATTTTTGTTTTTTTTCACAACAACAATCACATCCAAACACACTTTTATTATAATCAAATCACACCTTACTTTTTCTAACTTTTTCTTCCATTTATACCCCTATACAATTTATCAATTTCCTTACTTTTTATCCACCTACCACAATCATTACATACCCATTTTAATAATTTCACACAAATAATCAACAATCATCCAAACACCACTACAAAAATAANTATTAATTAGTCCTTTTTATGGACTAAATAAGTAAATAGTATAGTATTTTATTTTTTAAGGACTAAAAAGTATATCATTTTAATCTTTCGAGGACTAAATGTGCATTTTAACCTTTTAGGGATCAAGTTGTCATCTCAGTGATTTTTTAGGGATCAAATTGTTAGTTTACCCCATAAAAAATATAAAAAAGTCTAGTCATTTTGATCCTTAAATTATAGGGTTAGTTTTAGGATCCTAAAATTATTGTTTTTTCATTTTGATATTCAAACTTCCAAAATTATCTTATTTTGGTCTCTAAAATATGATTTCGTCTGGTTTTTGCCGTTATTTCTAACTGAACAGTTAAGATAAATCATTTTTTTGTCATACGTGTCAAAATAATTTAATTGTCAAAGAGAGAAAGAAAAACTTTACATATTTGAGATAAATTTGTGGTTAACTTTTTTCAAATTAAAGAGTTTTTTTTTCTCTTTATTAACTCATTTATTATGACACATATGAAATTGGAATGATTTATCTAAAGTGTCTGTGTTAGAAATAACAACATATTCTGGACGAAATCACATTTTGAGACCAAAATAAAATAAATGTGAAAGTTTAAGGATCAAAATGAAATAAAACATAATTTTTTTAAGATAGATGTGGCCACTTTGCCAAGGTTTCAATTTTCTTGATCAGTCAGTTTAGATGTGGCTGACATGTCAGTGATTAATTGAAGCTCTAAAATATATGATTAGAAAGTATCATTTCCTTTTACTTTGGTGGATGATTAGATAGCACATATAATAAGCACATATTATAATAATTATTTGTTATAAGCATGATTAGCTTTAATCAAATCACTTGCTAATAGCAGTTCTGGCTGGCAGTCCAAGCCTTAAACTCCTTTTCCACAAAACTTCAGTCAAATAATGAACTCTGCTGTAACAAATTTGTGTCCATGTTTTTAATGGTTTTAGACATTTATACTTGATATTTTAAAAATTAAATAAAGATTGTAAAAATTTTACTATATGGTTATATTTTAAACCTAGTAAATGTAGATCCCAAATCAAGATATAATTAATAGAAGTATAAAAAAAGAAATGCGTTGTATATACATCCGTAAATGTAGATCCCAAATCAAGATATAATTAATATGGAATTGCAATATGTTGATGAAAAGAGAAAGACAACGGTAATGAAAACATATAGACACATATAGAAGATAAGCTTTCACTTTTATTTTGTTACTTTTGTTTCTTTTGCACCACCACAATATATATATATATATATATTAAATTAATGTGTAGGTAATAAAGGTGCATGTGTTACTTCACTCAAGTAATAATGGTGCATGTGTTAGGGAGCAAGTTCTCACCAGAAATGCTTTGGGGATACTCAAAATGTGTCATTAAATTTTTATGGAAGAAAAGGGAAATTTCGTTACACAAATAAAATAAGGATTTATGATAATGTGGGACCACCCATATATTAATTGTTATAAATATATGTTTTGTATTTAAGAAGCCCTATGTATTATGACATTTTTACCTTTGTTTTATATTTGATGCTTTTGGTTTAACTACTAAGTGTAATCCCAAATCAAAGTGTCTTAATAAATATTTATATGTATTTATGCCTCATCAAAGACATGTGAGTTTAGGAATCAAAACTTGAAAACTGGTTATGAAAATGTTATGCTCTAACTGTTCTCATTCATTTTTAAATTCACTGAATGTGGATTTAATTTCTTTGAAGTACAAAACCAAAACCAAATTTGACAAGGAAAATTAATCTCAGATCATATAAATTCTCAGGCAGGTGTGGAAAATTACTGATACTTTCTGACTTCTTTAACTTTCTGATATTGTTTTTGCTTCTAATTTGAGATATATGTTTTGGCTAGTCTAACCCTTTAGTTCAAAGTTCCTAATTATGAGGGCATATTTGAAAGGATTTGAACTAAAATTCTGTAAAATTTTGTAAAAGTCAGATTTAAAATTTGTAATTCAATCCAAGATCATCTTTACGTCAGAATTCTTTAACCCCAAAATTAAGAAATTAAAAATATCAAGTTATATATTAGAGAAAAGGTGAATACATAACTACATATATAAGAGAATCT
This sequence comes from Chamaecrista fasciculata, assembly GCA_003254925.1. Lineage (NCBI taxonomy): Eukaryota > Viridiplantae > Streptophyta > Magnoliopsida > Fabales > Fabaceae > Chamaecrista > Chamaecrista fasciculata. The sequence continues at coordinate 186,881 of QANZ01018178.1, forward strand.
CTTATACAAGGAACTCAAATTATTTATATAGGCGTCGATCCTTGACTCTAATATATGAGTTATTTCTCATCCTCGTGTAGTTGAAATCAGGCACTTATTAAATTGTACACACAATGTGCAAGTATATATATATATATATATATGTAAACTAAGTCAATATCTTTGGATGCGAGGAAGCTAGAACTAAAAGTCACAGTGAGATTTCAAATACTTAAAAATACATCACCGACAGTGTAAAGAAGTAAATATGCTAGCTATATTTGTCTATATTTGCCATACACTGATACACATACACTTATACGTTACAGTTAGTCTCTTTTTTTTATTATTTTAAAAAAGAAGATTCTGAAATTGATTCTACAGGCATTTATATAAACCACACAAGTTGAGAATAAAATTTCAATCTTGTGAGGCTTGAGGAGCTTAAGATTTTCAGATAAAATAATAATACATTTGGGGGTAGAATCTAAGGCTTTTAGAAACATTCTTCTTGTTTTTTTCCCTCATGAAATGATTTTACAGCCTACTTGGTGTCACTTTATTCGTACTTTTTGCAGAATGAGATTGAGATGTGAGGAGCTAACCTCACAAATACGCAAGAAATCAAAATTCACCAAGATAAATAATTCCATAGAGACGCTATAACTATGAAATGTCTATCACTTGAACTACGAGTAAATGTTGAATGCTGCTAATATTGGGTGTAATAAATTAAATAGAGGATTAAATAATACATTCGACATTTCCGCCATACAAGACAGATGCCACCCCAAGTTGTCGAAACTAGGACGAAAATTAAGGGAATTTACAATTCCAAAAGGACTTACTTGGAAAGAATAAATGAAATCCAAGTAAGATACCAACAAAACACCTTCAAAAACGCTATTTTACAGTGAAGGTTCCAAATTTTTTCAATCTTAATATACAGAGGAAAAGCCAAACTCCCATTATGCTTTGCCGTGCTACTTGAGAAGCCTGACATAAACTGCATCAAGTACAGATCATACCCATAATCCCCATATAATGGTGAAATCCAGATTATTCAAATACTAACTAGCTCATAACCCACAAAAATTATGAGATCAAATCTCAATGTTAATATGAAGACCTTATTAGTGAGCATTCTGCAAATACCACTTTAAATGCTTATTAAACTTGGAGGCATGCCCTAATTCTTGTAGGTCTCTGGAATTCAACACACCTAAACTTTTTTTCTATGAAAAAAAATACTAGCTAGCTCAAGTTCTTCTCGTGGTTTCTTGCCTCGGTCCATCTCCAAAAACCTCTTTAATCATGTTGCAAGTAGGCAAAAGATCAATGTTATTTTTTGAGCAGGACACAAAGCTAGAATCCCAAACTCTTGCATCACATGGCTCAAAAGCATCATATCCTTGGCTACAACCATTGCTTACTCCATTTTGGTCATTAGGCCAGTGATGATAACCATTCTCCATCTTCATCTCTAGTGAGGCAATTCCTATGTCACAGGATTTTACAAAACCATATTTTGAACTATCATCAATCTCCCTATTTGTAAAATCCAAAATCCCATTAACATCAGAGGTTTCTACAGCAGCAGCATATTCATCATAATCTTCCAAATCATTTCTGTGACAGCTAGGTAGAGCAATACTATCAACAGAGTCCTCGTCTTCTCCTTGAGTTGCAACTTCATTGTCATCATCACTACCTTGCCATTCATCATTATCACTGTCAATGTTCAACAGGTTATTTTTTCTGTTCTGCTCTGCCCGTCTTCGAAGCATGAAGACATCAAAGTAGTAACTCACCATCTCCTTTTTCGTACGAGAAGGGAAAAGAATAGAAATATTGTTCCAGAAATTCTTGTTCAAGGATAAGGGATGATTGAAGACAAAATCATGAAAGAGCTGTTCATCTTCTGCACTCCATTTTTCTGCTACTTGCTCTCCCATATCAGAGAGCCCCAATTTGGTCAAGCTCTCTTGGCCAAGGCTTTCGATAAGTTCCTCTCTTGCTTCCACAATATGCTGTCTGACACATCTCACAGATCCCCTATCTTCACACCTACATTCATTTTGGCCCTTTCCAATTTCTTCATTACCATAAATAGACAATTCCATATTAGGCATCGATATTATACAGGTTCCCATTAGTCTTTTCTGTACTTCATCCCCAACAATAGTAGCTGACAAATCCAATGCTGGAACATCAGCTTGATGATTGGCTCCAATAGGAACCATTTTGCGAGGAGGGTGTTCGAGGCGTATGGAATAAATGTCCTCATAGCGAGATAATGTCCTCATTGGACGATCTGGACTGAAATATTCAGGGACAATAGGGAGATACACAGGTGACTCTGATCGTACATCTTCAATAGTACTACAGGTGGCCCGAGAAGAAACAGAGATACTTCCAGGAATGCTTGGTTTTAAGTCTCCAGCATCGCAAGGAAGTTGAAATATATCACTATCAGGCTTCTCATTACTTTCAGTATCCACTTGTCTGCATCCAACCTCTATCAATCAGAGTACACCAGGTCAAATGCAACTCATGGCCATAAATAAAAAAACCAACCAAATTACCATCAGATCAACCTTCAATCTATCCATTTCCTTGTAAGCCAATTGACTGTCAGAAGACAACACCATTTGAAATTGAAATGCCTCTTCGAATTGTTTACAGAACAAAACAAAAAAATTGATCATGTACAAACAACAACCAATTACTGGTTCCAAAATTTCAATGAACAACTAGTCAAAACCAAAAACAAACGTGACAAGGGGCAATTTGATACTGGCCCCGACACATACATTATATAATGATATTACCTGGGGAAAAAAAGAAAGTGAAAAAGGACATTTTCTACAAGTCAAGTAACTGCCTTTAACTTGAAGTTGGTTAACTAATAAAGCAGAGTTGAACAACAGAACTAGTTTATAGGTCAATGGATCACAAACATAAAACACCTAAATAAGAATAATTTTTATTTCCAAATGACAGTATTGATTATTAACTTTTCATGATCCTCAACTAAACTCCCACCTGAAGTTTTAAGTGACTGAAAAGCATCCTCGGGAAAAACAGATTTTGGAAATGAAATAAGCTGATCGCTGGGTTCCACTTGTTTTGGGTGTTTTAGAGACACCTCAAATATTTGCTCAGCATCGAAAGGACGCTTCTGTACCATATTAACTGCATGATAGGATTCAATAAGGATAAGAGAACTAGCTTTCTTCACACTAAAAGCATCAACGTGTCTCAGTAATGGAATGTCCATAGCCATAAAACCATCATGTTGCTAGGTAATTATTTCCATATATGCTTAGTGTACAATAGCAATTCAATATATATTCCCAAGTCAAGTATGCTAACAAACACAGCATTCAACAGAACAAGAACATGCGACATTAAAAACAAAACTTGGACATGGACTATTTTTCTCCAGTGTTTGTGCTTTTTATACACACAGAAGCCTCAATAGAGTAAACACATATATTAATAATTAATTATTAAGGTCCAATATTCTGTCAGAATCTTGCTCAAAGTGCTGAACCAATGCATTTTCACCCTTCTCAACCACTACCCTTTGGTTACACTTGAAACAGATATTTGTTTTAGGTAAAAGTTAAAACTGCTACTAAAACAAATAACTCCACATAATAAAGAATATATTTCAATAACATTTGTTATACTTTCATCATTCAAGTTACAGATTCAAGATATAGTGAGCAAGAAATAAGGAAAACAATAGGGAAAAATAATCAGGAACAGCCGAACAGCCATATTGATGCAGACATGCATCTCTTCTTAATCAGTACATGAGTAGACGTTGAGTTTTTCCCCTTTCTGAATAAAAATAACTGGATGCAACTCTTTTGTTTTATTATTAAAAAAAATAACAACAATTGTAACTTGCCAACCACTATTAGTATTGCCCAGTTTAAATTAATAAAATGAACAATAGTTCTGAAGCATTTAAAATTTCGAATTTTCAATAACACGCAGTGTCGCAGCTATACTTTGTTATTAATTCAAGTTTATTTACTTAACTCATCTGAGCAACCGAAAGCTATAGTTTCATATGTATAAGTCTTTAATAACTGTTCCACCCTTTAGTTTCTATTTGGTGAACGGAGACAGAATAAGACTCTTCAGAAACATGACAACCCACTAAACCCAACTTCTAGACTTTTGTCTTGTTTTTCCTTTCCTTTTTTTTTAGGGTAAATTACAAAATAGGGTCATGTGGTTTGNCTTGATAGGGAGACTTTTGAATAATAAGTCCAATAATAAACATCTTTTTATTTTGTGTGAAAAACATTTATTGTTTTATAGCAGAAGGTTTATTATACTTTTAGCTAAAGACAACAAACCAAAATTTTGCTTAAGGCAAAAATAATAATAAATAATAAACAAAATAAAACTTTGCTATACTATATTAGTGGTGCTGTCTTTCTCCTTTCCAACCTAAAGAAAATATATCCATTTAAGGGCAATATGGTAAAAGGGCATTAAGCTATAACTTAACAATTAACAGGTCGTCTAATCTCACTTGCCAGCATTTTTACCAGAAAATTAAAAACAAATCACCAAGTGAAAATAAGTTTACAAAATTGACATAAATTAGCAAAAGAAAGGAAATATACCTTAAACCAGTCCCCCTCAAATTGTATCAGAGGCTGCTGTATATTAATAGCTCTAATATGAAGCGATCGAGCGAAAAGAACCTAATTACCGATGAAATTCAACTTTCCCCAAACAATTTTCATCCAACATACAAAAGCCCTAATTTTAAGAAAACCCAGAGCAAGATCCAGAAAAAGTTAGAGATCTTATTCTTAAACTACTATTACGCGATTCGAAATCTTATGATCGAAATAAGCTTTCAACGGATTATTTTAAAAAAAATACAACATCGGAAAAATATGACGCGATTAACAAGACCCAGAATCGAAGCTAAATATCTGACAAAGAATTTATCAGGTCAGGTACGGACACGATAGATCAAGAATATTCACTATTCAGCAACCCTAACCCTGAGAATGGATAACATGCACCGATATGAGCAAAATTGAGATCGATCGGTGTGAAAAAAATAATTTCACAGTGATCAAATCTATTATCAATTCCAGAATTGATAGCAAGATTGAATAACAATCGAAAAAAAAAATTAATAACCGAGATCGGAAAACGCGGCTGAAGAAGAAAAGAGGCAAATCAAACCTAGGGTTTACTATTTTTTTTTTTTTTTGGTAAAAAAGTTGTCTGAGAATAGAACTATAGGAGCCACTAATCAAACGGCACGTATCTCTTATTAATTACGAGAGATGCCACTGCTTTTGTGATTGAAGGTGGAGAAATGAAATAAATATGAGAATGCGATGTAAATGGGAAAGTGAAATTAAGGGCGGATTCTGAATCATATTATAGCCATAGGCTTTAGAATTTAGATGGAGATCGCTGGACACGTGGCACCGTATTAGAGGATGGCTTTGTTTTAGTTTTGACTTTTTTTTAAGGGATAAAACTTACATCAAGTTTTTACTTTTCCATCAATTACGAGTCTTGATTATATTCTTTCTTTTTAATGATTGATTATGCAAAAAGTAGTGTTTAATATTCTCTCTCTATCATAATTGGTCATATATAAAATTTTTGTCACGTGTCAAATGTTGATGGAAGAAATTGATAGCAAAAATGTAAAAAACTTGATGTAAGTTGGGCCTTTTTTTAATTATTTCTGAGGTCCACCTGTTGTGGTTAGGGGAATCAGGATTCAATAAATAACAACGCGAAGAGATTCTAATAATTTTAGGACATATGAATATTAATTTCTCATGGAAAATTATAAAATGACACGTGACTATTCAATGAGATTTTTTTTTAATTTATCTAATTAGTACACTAGTTAAAATATATGAAAAATAGAAAATATATTTAAAAAAAATTAGAAAGCTTATAATTTAATTAGTGTGAACACAGACTTTCAAATTATAAAACCAACATTTTTTATTGTTTGTAATGTTAAAATCACAAAATGTTGGTTTTATAATTTGAAAGTTATGAATATATATTGTAAGGGTGTCGGACACGGACACATGTCTGACACAGCGACACGCTCTCAAGATGAAGTGTCCATGCTTCCTAGTATATGAATCTCAAATATGGTGTCCTCTTTGTTAGTATCCTATTCTTTCTTGTGTTGCTGCCTATATGAGTAAAAATTTGACAGCAAATTGAAAAGTTGTTGGAATGAGGATATATCTTTTGTTGAGCAACTTCTACTTCATCCTCTTTATTAAATATTTTGGAACTGAATAGTGACAATACAAAAAATGCTTTGAACAATATTGAAAGAATTGGTTAATTTCTTTTTTTTTTCTTTATTTTGATTGAATGTGCTGTTTAATTTCAGTCATTTCTTCGTTTCTTTTCAGTTTTATTTTTTTCTTTCTTCTTCGTAGTGTGTTTTTGTTTTTAAAGTTATAATGTCCTCTATCCTGACCTAGTCAGAGGGCAAGGTCACAATTACGAAATAAATCATTTTTTAAAAAAGTAATAGATATGAAATGTATAAAATTTATTAATTAACCCTTCAATATGCATTTACCTCACACTTATGTTTTTATTTGGTCAAAGTGTACTTTTAATCTTATAACGTTTGTTGAGATCACAATTTGGTTCAATAATTTTTTTGTTATACTTTTGATCTCATACCTTTTGCTTAAGTTGTAGATTTGATCTTGTATTACTTTTGATCACATATTTTTTGGTCAATCCCACCTGACCAAAATATAAGACCAATTCTGCAACCTAACTCAAAGATACAAGACAAAAAATACAACACGAGACCAAATCTGCAATCTAAGCAAAATATATAGGACCAAAAGTGCAAAAAAAAAGTTATGAGACCAAATTGAGACTCACACAAAAGTTATGGCACCAAAAGAGAGCTTTGGCCTTTTTATTTTCATCACCGTATCAGTGACATATTTTGTTGACCAAGTCTATGCGGACCAGCATGTTTGCAGGAGAGTTGCACAAAGCAACACATTCTGTTTCACTTGCATAACAACTTATGCTTTGTCTTCTATAATATATGAATTTCACTCATTTTAATTTACAGATTCAAAAACATAGTGTCCCTTCTCATTTTCATGAGAAGAGCTTCAAGATCAGATCAATGTTGGAAAATGGCTCCATGTACAAACCAAGCATATTTGCAAGCAAAAGAAACGCTTTTTCTTTGTTATGTGTCATATAAAGCATATAAGATAAAATGCTGTGTTCAGCTTCAAAATCACCTTAGCAAGTGGCTAGGCAGGAAGAATAAGCTATAGATCTACACCCTCATCAAGACCTTTGGAACCAATCATCACATTTGAATCAATCTGTTTGTCAAACTTCTTCCTCCTCCTTGCTTCGAACTCTTGAAACCCGTCCAACTGGATTGTTCATCAGGGAAGTTAAATTGGATTGAAACTTGAACAACTTCATTGATTAATGGGAGAGAAGTGCAAACGAAATTTACCTGTTGAAATTGATCCATTGATATAGGATTACCATGCAGAGATATGTTCTGAAGAGCTTTGCAGTCTTTCAGTAGATTGGAAGGTATCTGGGCACAATGAGACTCAAAGTATGAAGACATTTGAAATAGAAGGGCATAGGTTTTTAACAAAACTGCCAGGATTTGAATAGCTAGAAGCAAAAACCGAAGATTGAGATGCCGTACATATATAAGAGAAACAAAAAGCCAAAAGAAATATGAGAAGAAGCAAAAGGAAAACAGCTATCGATGACAAAAAAAGAGACTTTGCAGTGCCAAATCTGATGGACAAAAATCCTGAAGCAGAAATCATTAAACATATCATCATAAAGATGGAAACCACTTTATCATCATCCTCACTCATCCCTTAGTTTTCCAAACATGTTTAGAGATGTTCCAAGAGACAAATAAGCTGACAGAAACTAATAACAGTCAATAAACCAAAATTGTACAGCAAATCCTTCTTGGTCATGGAAGTTTACTCAAGGACAAATATATCAAAGCAATTACAAGGAATTATACAAGGCTTTAAGTACTATCTGAGAAAGAAGTAATACCTCCTTCACATTATTGTTATCCAAGCTAAGCGACTTCAAGTGTGTGAGATTGCATACTGAAGAAGGAAGCTCTTCAATAGTATTATCTAACAAGTTGAAAAAGCATTGAAGTTAGCTTCAGTCTTAGATTCTCACACACACATTTAATGGCATGAGAATAATTCTTATGGATATGCATATCACTTAATTATGGAGAAAATAACAGAGTATTGCACACGAAGAAAACACGATATCAAACCTAAGACATCATCATACATCCAAAAACAGTAGAAGTTCAGGTTAGAATAATGTGCAAAGTCATTATCAGAACATGAAACTGTGAAAGAGAAAAAAAAAATCTGTTAAAAAAAGGTCGGGAGAATCACAAATTTGAAATTGCTGGCAAAGATGTTTCAGTGAACAGGAAGTGGTTGATGAGTTCATATATATTGATTTGACAAACTACTTGTTAGGTTAATTATTTCTAAACTAAAAATACTTTTATCAACCGTCCAGAATTCCAAATTGAATTCATCCATGAATGTATTTCCCCGTTTAAAATCAGTGTGTTGCCTGTTATCAAAATTTATTGGCAAGTGGCTTATGACCTATCTTTCTCATTTTGTCCCATTGATTCCAATTTCTGATTACATGTCACTCATAAACTTTACGTAGATCAATCATATAAAAAGTATTATTGAGGGAAAGAAAGTTGGCACAAAGTGGAAGATTGAATACCCTACTTGGTAGGATAACAGAAAAACAGAAGGCCAATATTAAGAGTACATCAATCAATAGATTTCTATATTCTCTTTGCATGTCTGGCAATTAAAAAATCCACCCTAGAACACACACACAAAAACTGCATTACAATTCTTAGGCAATGTATGCACAAAGAGAGATAGTAGATCAGAAGCATACTATTGGCTTGTAATTCTTCTAAAGAGAAGCAACTCCCAACAGATTCTGGAAGAGACTTTAAGTTGTTGTTTGACACATTTAAAAGTGACAGCTGCATTTCAAACAGAGAACCATATTCTAAATGTTAATGATAATTTTGGTTATGTATCACATTTCATATCAAACATTATCCCAGCCAAACACTAAAGCACTTTCACTTTATTTTATGATTAGTACACGGTTCTAATCCAAACCACATGCATAACCGACTTGTATGTAACTATGACAGAAATTCATCCATTATATGACAATAAAACAAGTCAAAATTAAGAGTTTCAGTGCTTTTAACAGAAAAGTTAAGCACATGTCAACAGAAAACCGATATCCTTAACCTTTTAAATTCCATGATTAAAGTAATGATGATAATCACCTCTCATAATGAATGCTACAAATTCCAAATAACAAAATCAGTACGATAGTTACACAGTATTCAGGCTTCAATAAGTTTAAATACTCACATTTCGCAAGCTGCCAATTGTAGCAGGCAAGTCTGTTAACAAATTCCCTGATATAGATAAGCGCTCAAGCCTCACCAATTGGCCCACTAGGAGAAAAAGGATAAGACATAAGTTATAAATTAGCAAAAAAGAACATCCATTAAAGGCACATGTCATGGAAGATAAAAAGATAAGAACTTTTACTATAAGAAACTCAGTTATTAAGCTCAGAAAATTACATTCATCAGGCAAGGAAGTAATTCGATTTCCATCAAGGACCATGGCTTTTAGAGATTGAAGCTTCCCCAAATTCACCGGTAGTCTGTCAATGAGGTTTTCAGCCAGTACCTGTTATGTTAGTGAAACTTTAATACAAAGTTTTTAATCAATCTTAATGTTATATAACCACTGTTCTGTAATGTGTTTAAAGCCACCAGCAGTTACTGAAAATTTTTCCATGGCATGTTACCTTGCCAGGACGATTAAAAATATTCCTCGTTGTAAGGTGGGAATGAAACCATAATTCAAACCTCAAGATTAGCATCTCTAGTGTCTACTAAAAGGATTGACATAAAAAAGACTTTCAACCTATTATTTGTCATTTCTGTTGATAAGTCGGAAGTGTTATACAAACTAGAAATGTATAATGTATAGCAACTTCGATATCATCGTACCAATTAAGCAAGACTCTAGTTCCTAGTAAGTTGTAAGTTGTAATCAGTCACTAATAACTATTTTATTCTACTGACTCTACATAATATATGAAATTTACATTCAAAAGTTTCAAAACCTACGAGCAACAGCTTGTGAGAAAACAAAATATAAGTAAATCGTTTCTGGTGATAAAATGATCAGTAAACATCAAACAATACATTAAACTGAATAGACAGTGAAGCAGATTGTAGAATTTATCATGTTAGCACATCAATTGTTTGTACAACAAGGCAAAAAAAAAATTCTTCACCAACATAAGAACCAACAATTATGTCACTGCTTTACTACACATGTTGAATATTGCAGCATTCATCATGCAAGAACATCATTTGTTCATCCGTTAAGACAAAAAGAACAACTACGTTACTGCTTTACTGCACACATTTAAGAAGAATGCGGCATTTATCATGTGAGCAAAAATCATTTATTACCTCCGACCGATAAAGAATATGCTAACGCCAAAACCAACAGTTACATTACTGCTTTACAGCACACGGTTAAGAAGATTCCAGCATTTATCAAGTAAGCAAATCATTTGTTTGTATGTACGACAAAAAAGAATATTCATCACAAACGACAAAACTAATAACTACGTTACAGCTTTACTGCATACATTAAAGGAAAGAAGGAAACAAACTCCTGGGAATGCGGCATTTATCATGTGAGCAAATCATTTATTTGTACCTCCGACCAAAAACGAATATTCATCGCTAATGCCAAAACCAACCAGCACACAGTTAAGAAGATTCCAACATTTATCAAGTAAGCAAATCATTTGTTAGTATGTATGACAAAAAAGAATATTCATCACTAACGACAAAAGCAACAACTACATTACAGCTTTACTGCATACGTTAAAGGAAAGAAGGAAACAAACTCCTGGCAACAAATGATTGGCTGGATTACTGAAATTCGTAAAAAGGCCTATTTATTTTATAACCACAATCTATTGTGAAACACTTACATTACTGCTCCCTCATACTTCACAAACAAGATAAAATCTAAAAACAGTTTTTTCATTTCCAATAAAATATAAGTATAGTAATCACCAAATGTCCGAGTTATTATGCTATAGGCGTATACTAAAAAATAATGTTCTTACCAGGCGCTGCAAGTTAACTAATTTGCTAATTTCCATGGGGATGTCAACTGCAGTCAAGAATTAAATTAATAAACAGTAAAACAGCTACAACACAAATAATCATCGAAAGAAAAATTGAACTTCCTTTGAGGTCATACTCATAGAATCAACCTCAAAATAAAGGCATCTTATCTAAAAATGCAGGGACTTATCCTTGCTTTTGTAGACAGAAAAGAAAACGAAAAAGAATACCAAAAGAAAAACAGCATACCTATTCGATTATGTGTTAAATCAAGAGTACGTATAGATCTGTCTAAATCAAGAATTTCATCTGGAAATGCCTGTTTTATAAGGATGGAAGAAAAAGGAACCAAGGTAAGTATGTACAAAGAAGAATTCCATCGCATGCATTCCAAATAAACAGTAACACAGAATCAAACCACCAAAGAAAGAGTTAAAAAAGAACATATGGTCTCGCCCAATGTTTTATATCTAGGTCTTGCAAATACGGAATATCATGATTCATACAAGAAAATCAAATTGCATTGACAATAAAGACACATGATTGAATGAAAGGTGCCCAAAAAAACTACAACTTCCCAATCCTATGTAAGATTTCAAAGCAGGATGACAAGAAAAATAATAAGATAATAAGAGGCAAGCAAGCGATGAGCTACGCATAGACCACTATATATATATGCACCAATCACCTCAATCACATATCTTTCCATTCCACTGCTATCTTGCTAGCATAAAATTATGCTAGAGATTAACTCATTAAACCTTTTCTCTCTTTTCCCCCATACAGTAAAAACTCCTGATGACATGTATTAAGAAAAAAAAAAGGAGGGATTCAATTCGGAAGCAGCGTAACAGAGAATAGCAGCCAAACACGTTGAGGATTGATAGAAAAAGAAAATCCTATGACAAAAACAAAGTTTAACAGCACAGTCATTTAGTCCTATTTGGTGAAGCGAGCTAGTTGTATTAATCAATCAGGAAAAGTAATTCAGAATCAAAACCGATAACGAGGAAATCAAATTCAGATTGAACAACAGAAAAACAAACAAAACAAATTGCCTTCAATTTGGAGTCGCGCATAGCAACAATGCCTGTGGATCGCCACCGTGAAACTCTGCTAGCCTTCGTATCAGCGTTTGTGCTGACGCAACAGCCCATTTTTGAGACAGAAATCAATAATATGGAAAAGAAAACAAAAAAAAAAGGGGGGGAAATTCGTAACAGCTTTCGTCCCTTTAGGTACCTCTGGGTACCATAGAAAATCTGAAGGAGACTCTCAATTCTCAAATTCTATAAGAAATTAGGTGAAGTCAACTACAGAGTGATATGGAGAAGGAGGTGTATTTTCGTTACAGAGACGAGTGAGGGGTCCAAAAACCGCGTTTGGTTTTTTGGTTCTTCTTCCAATGGTAACGATTTCGCTTTACGTTTGGTTTTATTTGGCTGGAAACACGAGATGACGAGATGGCACAGATATTTATACCACTTATAAAAGAAAGAACATGGTAAATATATAAGTTTTTGAAAAATAATATCTAAATTGATAATTTAACTTCCAAAAATCTAAATACATATTTAATTATTGACAATTTTTCTAGTAAAAGGTTACTATTTTAATTTTTTAAAATTTTGAAAGTAATGTAGTTTAGTCTTTTAAGTTTATATCATAGAATTAATTTGTCATGACAAAAATATTAAAATACAATAATTCTATAAGAAGAACCGGTGATATATATATCTTTTATATAACTCGCCCTAGTGATTTGCCCTAATGACTCGTCTCTGATTATTCGTTCTCATCCCATTGTCAATTAAGTTTACAAAGTACATCGCATTTAATCTGGTGATCGTCACTTTAAATGCGCATATATCCACAAGGATATCGAGAAGATAAACTTTTCAAATCACGTTGGACTATTTCATTGGCGTAATAGTTGACAGTGATCTAAGGGGGTGTTTGGTACACAGATTATTTTTTTCATTCCCGACAGGAATGTGATTCTCAGGAATAAGATTCCCTGGATTATAAAAATGTCTGTTTGGATGAGTGAAAATAATCCTAGGATTATTTTGCAATATTCTCAGGAATGTTACAATCTTGTGTTTGGTTCAACTTTGATATTGCTGGGAATATTTAATACTTTTACAAATATGTCCTTGACTTTTTATTCTCAACTAATAGTTTATCAAATATATATATATATCAACAATAAGAAATGAAAAGTGGCAAACTTGATAAATTCTTTTTGCACTTCAAAGCGTCAGAGAGTTGTAGAATGACAAAGATGAGAAGTGACAAGGGTTTATAGAGAAAGAATTAATTAGGGGTAATAAAGTCATTTTGAATGAGAAAAATAATTTCATGTCATGGGATTAGACTAATCCCACCCCCTAGGATGAGATTTAAAAATAGCTATTTTAGGAAATTATGCTAGTCTTGGGAATACAATATTACTGGGACTAATTTTCCAATCAGTGTACCAAACGAGGGATTACTCTAGTTCGGAGCTCATAATCCCGGGACTATTTTTCCAATTCGTGTACCAAACGCCTCCTAAGTGTTATCCTACCAACGAACGAATGGCAAACCACATTTATTACTTGCACCTATCCTATTTAAAGTTATCGAGGAAACCACTCTTGCAATTAGAATATTAGCCACTGAATCTTGACACAACAGGAGTCAGGATATGCTCTTTGGACATGTGCAAGGTCACTAACGTCACACGTCTGTCAACATCACCAAAATACCATGCATCAATTATAGCAACGACACACTCCAACGAGTATAAATAGCACACTTCAAACCCTAACAAAGATAATGCATCTTCTACATTCAAAACTCATACCATCCCTAATATTTCACTGACTCGAGCTTCACAGTAGATTCATAGGGAGTTATCTTTGTGCATATCTCTTGTAGGTTTCATTCCTCAACTCGACATGAATTCATTTCAATTCGAAGAAACACAAGGTAAGACTTCCTAAGTCTACTTTTGTGCTTTCAAATAATATTATTTACACATTATAATTATGAAGATGTATATTTGATGAAAATGTGAAGAAACATGATTTAAATAAAAAAAAAGTTAAAAAGGAAGATAAAAATATTTATAAAGAAGAAATGTCAAAGGTATATTTGAAAAAAAATATTAAACGTTCTCAAGAATATAAAAAATTGTATCAAACACAAAAATACAACATTTTTTTTGGATATTGCAAAATAGTTTTAAGAATATTATAATTTATTCAAATAAATTTTATGGTACTCTTAAGAATCATATTCTTAAAATTACATAGATATTTGATTCCATTCTCTAAAAGTAATTTTCTAATTTTAAAAATATATATAAATTACATGTTTGATGACATATTTTATTTTTTTTGTTTTAAAATTTAAAACATTAAATATTTGTAAAAAAAAATTAAAAAGTTAGAAAACTATTGAGAGNAACATTATAAAATTATTAAAAGAACAATGAATCATTATTTTGCATTTTTAACATAATAAAAAAGTTAACAATAATGTATCTGTTTTTTTACAATTTTTTAATAATTTATATTTTAGCAAGATCGTGGAAAATGTCAAATAAGAAAAATACAATTTTCCATTCTGTAATTTAGATAATTCTCACCTGGCGGCTGGGTGGGATTATTAGTTGAATGGTTTAGGTAAAAAGTTAATAAAGGGAAAAAATAATTGATGGTTAAAACTTTCCTAATAAAACGATTGATGCCATTTTCATCCAACAAGAAACACAAGTGGTTACAACCACTATCATTCGTCATTGAAGGCACTACTAATTTTGCTCTTCTTGCTGAAAAACCAGGATATTTGGATTTGCCTCCTTCTTAATTAATATCATGAATAAAAGAGATAGTTTATGATTTCTTGCACTTAACTAGTAAATTTGGTTGTTGATCACATATTGAAACTATCTCTCCTAAAATGGATTGATGAGATCAAATGAAAAAGACATATGCTCAAATTTAAATAGTAAACCTGGTGATAAAAGTGTAATTTACTATGTATATATTTTCCTTCTTCAATCCTTCTCTTCCTTTTATAGTTCTATTGGTTTTTTATAACTTGACACCTAAATGGAGAGTCTTAGTTTGTTTTGTGTTTTCCTTTACATGTTAACAATGAAAGAGAAGTTTTGGCCCCCAAAAGAAATTACTGAACGAGAAGTCTGAGGAGCTTTTTGGTGGTCTTTTAAAACTATAATATAAATTAAATTATTTCCAACATTATATATAAAATAAAATATATATAAAATAGCATTTAGAAAAAAGCACTCCCATCCCCACCACGTTTAGAGGAAAACCACCCCGTCTATGAAAAAGCCATCCCACTCCAGGTTTCTTAATAGTTATTTTTTTTGGCCATATTAATAGTTATTTAAAATATAAAAAAACACCTTTATTAAAAAATTCATCTTATCCCCCGTATATAAAAAATTTGGCCCTGTTTTTTTTTTAATCTATCAATTCTGTCCATCCATGTCTATAATTTATAATCTATAATATTTTTTATATATTTTTTAATTTTAAATCATTTTAAACTTTATATAAATATTTGCGTGCACGCAAAGTTCCTAATTATATATATATATATATTTTTATATTTATGGATTTGTTGATTTACGTTGAGTAATCCAAAATTAACAAATTCCATCCAACTTACTTGTAGCTAATTAATAAGTAAAAATTAGGGAAGCAAAAAAAAAAATCGATTAGCAACTTTGAATATTATTGGTATGCAACTCCATGTGTCATCGACCATCGTCATTGAAAACCCCAGATAATATTATAACATCGAACAAAGTTTATCTGAATATTTTACATTGATACCACGTTCTCCATTCAACACGTAGTAGGTAGACTTTGTCATAAGCTCTATACTTCAATTCTTAAGAGTAAATATACTAGAAGAAATATGGTAGTGACGCAAGATAAACACACTTGAATCACATCATTTTTCTTCTGGACAATGAATAGAAAACTGTCTAAAAATCCTAGTGTAGTAGATAAGGACGAAATCTCACGAAGGATGAGAACTTCGTCCTCACCAATAAACTCTTAATTTCTTATTCATATTCATCATTCATGGCCTCAGCCAGGGGTCTAATGGCCTCCCAATCGAGTACACAATAAATCCAATTTCTCTCAGCTTCCCAACATTCAATATATTTCTGCCGTCAAAAATAAACGCAGGTTTCTGCATATTATCAAATATTTTCTGATAACCAAGGCTCTTAAATTCGTCCCACTCTGTAAGAATGCAGATGCCATGAGCATCCTTAGTTGCCTCATAAGCATCCTTAACAATCCTAACTTGTTTCATCGTATTTGGAGTAATAATGGATGGCTGGAGATGAATAGGATGGTCCCATTCAACACTGTTCATTGACAAATCCCTCAGAATCTGGTCTTCACTTACCTTAGGATCATAAATACTCAAGCACGCGTCATCTCTCAGAAGGCCCTTGCAAACATCAATGGAAGGAGTCTTCCTTGTGTCACTAGTGTCCTTCTTGAATGCAAAACCCAGTATTGCAATCTTCTTACCTGAAATCGTATTAAACATGGAGGAAATAACCCTTTTCACAAACCGATCCTTCTGGTAGTCATTCATCTGGATCACTTGTTTCCAATAGTTTGCCACTTCGGTTAAGCCATTGCTCTCAGAAATATACACCAAATTGAGTATATCTTTCTGAAAACAAGACCCACCAAAACCAACACTAGCATTTAAAAACCTGGACCCTATTTTACTGTTCTTACTCAAAGCATGAGACACCTCTGAGACTTCAGCTCCAGTTGCCTCACACAGGGCAGACATGGCATTCATAGATGAAATCCTCTGTGCCAAAAACGCATTATCAGCTAACTTAGATAACTCAGCTGACCATAAATTTGTAGTTATGATTCTATCTTCAGGCACCCAATTAGCATAAATATTCTTCAATGTCCGAATGGCCATTTCACCCTCAGGGCTTCGTCTCCCTCCTATAAGAACCCTATCAGGATTCAAAAGGTCTTCAATGGCGGTTCCTTCAGACAGAAACTCTGGATTTGACAGAATCTGAAAGGAAACTCCATTGGAATTATGAGTTAGAATCCTCTCAATAGCCTCAGCTGTTCTCACAGGGACAGTGGATTTCTCAATAACAATCTTATCTGACTTAGACATTTCAGCGATCATCCTGGCTGCACTCTCCCAATACGTTAAATCTGCGGCTTTTCCGGCTCCAAGGCCTCTGGATTTCGTTGGTGTGTTCACCGAGACGAAGATTATATCTGCCTCTGAGACGTGTTTTCCTACATCGGTGCTGAAGAAGAGATTCTTGTTCCTGCATTGTTGAACCACTTGTAATAAACCAGGCTCGTAGATTGGAAGGTCATCGCTGTTCCAAGATGAAATGCGAGAGTGAGAGATGTCCACTACAGTTACTTCGATTTCAGGGCATTTTTGGGCTATCACCGCCATTGTAGGACCTCCTACGTAACCAGCTCCAATTCCACATATCTTCACCATTTTCTTAGGTTTCAGGTCTCAACCTGCAAACGCATGAGTTCTTAAACTGTAATTCACTAATTTGAGCTCGAAGCCGCTTTTGTGAGTTAAGATTATAACTAGTATTTGCACAAAATTGAAGTGAAAATCAAGAAGTTCACAGAAAAACTTCTTAGCGCCTGAATCCAAGAAACTGTTAACTAAGCTCAAAGCAGTTTTCTGCGAACATTAAAACAATCGCAAGCATATTCAATTCATTTGAACAAATTGAAAAAGGAGTCGTAATTTGAGCTCACGGACGCTTTTTTGAGTTAAGATTATAGCTAGCATTTGCACAAATTAAAGCCGAACTTTCTGTAGAAAGCTAAGAGACAAGCGACTCATGCCGAAATCAAGAAATTCACAGGAAAAAAACTTGGTGCCTGAATCTAAGAAACTCTTAACTAACGGAAGATAATAACTATTCAAAATCCCGACAGTAAAGTGAAACTACAAATTGATTATTATTATCATTATTATTATTATATCTTTCTTTTTAGCGGGGAGAGAATGTGTCTTTCCTGCTTTATGATAGCAAGTGAACATATCTATCCATCACCAAAAATCCAAAATCGAGATCCTCAGTCACAATATAGCTATAGTGAAACTGAAATGTATATGTAATATTAAAATCAAGAAGAGAGAGTGAATCTCTGGCTTGATCTAGAAGATGAATCCAAGACAAAACGGGCCAGAACATTATTTAAATGAGGCAAAAACAGAGATCATTTTTGTTTTCTTGTTCCAGATATGGCAAAAGTAGGTTATGGCATTGATAGGCATAGGTGATTACATGAATGAATGAATACATAAATTGAGCAACTCAGAGATCAAAAACTCATAAGAGGGAAAAGAATCGAGAAGAAAGACATGAAAAGGTAAAAGGAAAATTTGAAGGAGTACCTTATCTTCCTCTTTTAACTTCGAAGCAGATTGCAGAAGAGCACAGAAAACAGAGTGATAAAATCCTTATATAGGCAACTTGGTAAGGAAAGAAACAAATTTCAGATCATCTTCCTTTTTCGTTTTTTATAAAATTTAATTGTATCAAGTGTTGAATGGTTATTGGCCCACAAGAAATAAATTTCAAGAATTCAGATCATCTTCCTTTTTTGCTTTTTATTTCCAATTGTATCAAGTGTTGAAAGGTTATTGCCCCGAAAAGATGTGCTGGACCTGGATGTTCAAGACTACAATAAATTAAGATCAAAATTTTGATCCTAATAATTATTCTTAAATTTTATTTTAGTCTCTATTTTTTTTATTTCATTTTGGTCATTAATGTTTCTAAAAAGTTTTATTTTAGTTCTTAACTACTAAATGTAATCATATATCCATATTTTTCTTGTTTCAAGTATGAATGAATGAAATTAAAACTATAAGTTAGTCTTTATAAGTTCTTTCTTTATTCAGTTGGAGTTTTCGACAAACAATGTTAATTAAGCATGAAATTGAGCTCGAAAGTGAGTTGCTCGATTTATGAAATTGATTATATTTCTCTTATTTCAAATTTGAATGCGACGAAATTAAAGCTACAAGTTACTCTTAACAAGTTTTTTTTTACTCAGTCACATTCAAACTTGTCAAGATAAATATGTAGTTTTGTTGCATTCATACTTAAAATGAGAAAGATATCACTAATTTCATGAAACGAGCGAACTACTTTTGGGCTCGATTTCATGTCCCAACTATACAGAGAAATAATTTGTTAAGAGTAATTTAAATCTCTAGTTTTATCGCATTTGGACTTGAAACAAGAAAGGTATGACTACAGTTAATAGTTAAGGACCAATCCTAAAACCTATTAAAGACCAAAATGAATTTTTGAATAAATATTAAAGATCAATATATAACAAAAAAATAGTAACAACCAAAATGAGATTTTAGCCATAAATTAATGATAGGGTGTTTGAAAGATGGTAAATTTATTAATTCAATATAAAATTATAAAATTTTATTCCTAAAAATATAATTACAATTAATTTACTATTTTTGTTAAATATACTGACTAAAATTTAATAATAAATTTGATATGATTGCAAATTTTATTGATAAATTAATATTTTAATAAAAAGGACTGACTTAATTATAATTTCATATTTAGGGATTTGATTTTATAATTTCATCTTTCTACTAAATTAAGAAATTATCATTTTTAGAAGATCAAATCATTAATTTACTATACATTTTTTTAATCAAATCTTTTTTTTTTTAGATTTAAATTTATATTTTCTTTTCAGAGTCTGTTTACCATACCTCAACCAATAATTAATGAAATCACAATTATGTTGTGAGTAAACTGAACTATTTAATTCTTTCTTCTTAAATTCTATTCTTTCTTATTAAAAGTTACTAAAGAAGTTGAAAATTGGCCAGAGTGCAAATTTGGTCCTATAACTTTTTTGCAGTTTCCAAATTAGTCCTATAACTTTTTTTGTCTCGAATTTGGTCCTGTAACTTTGCTCCAATTCCCAAATCAGTCCTATAACTTTTTTTGTCTCGTATTTGGTCCTGTATCTTTGCTCCAGGTCCCAAATCAGTCCTATATCTTTTTTTTATCTCAGTTTTGGTCCCATATGTTTTGAAAACCTCCCACCGTTAGTCCTCCGTCTATTTTAAATTACAGTTTAGTCTTGAAAACTTCAAGTCCCTTTCACTTTAGTCCTTGACTATCAAAATGAAAGTGGAAGAGCATCCCTGAAGATTCGCAAACCTTATATCTTGGTCCCTAATACATGTTTTCTTCATGAAATGGAATAGAATTGTAAAAACAACACAAATTAAAACAAATGATAGAGGGACCAAAACTAAAAACACAGAAAATTTAAAACCCATTGGATCATCAATTGAGGCAAAAACATACAATTACCTTCCTTAGTTAATCAACCCTTAGTCCCAAAGTTAGGATCATCAATCAATTTAAAATAGGTATGCAATTATCATTAATCCTTGTAAAAATACTATTTCCACGTGTTCTATTCATTATTGTAATTAGCCTTTTTTTTTTATTTCTGTAAATATTGGCTTATCATATTGATCTAGGTGATAGCTTTTTCAGTTTTCTAGTGGGTTTTAAATTTTCTACGTTTTCAATTTTGGTCCCTCTGTCATTTGCTTTAATTTGTGTTGTTTTTGCATTTCTATTCCATTTCATGAAGAATTCATGGATTAGGAACCAAGATGTAAGGTTTGAAAATCTTCAGGGATGCTCTTTCATTTTGATAGTCAGGGACTAAAGTGAAAGGGACTTGAAGTTTTCAGGATTAAGCTGTAATTTAAAATAGACAGAGGACTAACGGTGAGAGGTTTTCAAAATATATGGGACCAAAACTGAGATAAAAAAAAGATATAGGACTGATTTGGGAACTGGAGCAAAGATACAGGACCAAATACGAGACAAAAAAAGTTATAGGACTGATTTGGGAACTGGAGCAAAGTTACAGGACCAAATTCGAGACAAAAAAAGTTATAGGACTGATTTGGGAACTGGAGCAAAGTTACAGGACCAAATTTGCACTTTAGCCTTGAAAATTTGTCACTGTTGATTTTTAATTATTTTAAACTCTAATAAAAGTAAAGGTAAAATTTTATTAATTTAGTAATATTTTTTATTTTCTAAGATTAAGAATAATGTTTAGATGTAGCTTTATTACATACAAAACGCAAACAAAAATAATTAAGAGAAAATTATCAAGGGACTAAAATAGAAGTTATATTTTGGAACTATTTAAGTCCTTAACTTTTCAATTTTTTATCTCAATTTTTATTTTTGACATTGAGAAATTTATTTCGGTGAGTAGTTTTATACTTTTATGGGATTTCCCCACTTTCCGGGATGAAATTTCTTTTGAGATTAGAAGGTCAAACAAAACTCTTATATATCTTAAGTTTTAAATCAACAATCTTTAGATGAATTTAATGAGAAAGAAATTAAACTCTTTGGAGTTTGGATTCCCAACTTTTTTCTTTAAGGAAAGCTTGGTTGTCAAGGGTAAAAAAAATCAGGTATCCTATTTTTGTCAAATACCCATTTTACTTGCAAAATCCAAATGACATATACCTCGTAATTGGCTTCTTGTTTTATCATATTGTATTAGTTGTACTGTTCAAAATATACTACTGTACTGTTTGCAAAATCCAAATGACATATAGTAATTGGCTTCTTGTTTTATTATATTTAAACTTTGGCATTGAATAGTTATTTTATAACAGTAATTATTTCCTTGTCTAGCTGATGCTGCATGTGCTTAATTATCTCATGAGTAAAGGTTTATAGTTATATAGAAAATAAAATGCAAAACTTGATGACTTCGAGCATTATCTGGGATAAACTTTTGTAATTGATTATGGGTATACAATTTTACCCTTAAATTATGAAAATTAAATTAAATTTTCAAAGTTGTAGATAAAAAGTGGGATACGTTTGATTTTACAGCGATGAGCAGTCAAAAAGTCAAAAGTGAAGTGTCTCTTCCCTCTTTATACGCGAAAACCTCCAAAGAATGCTTCATTCATTGCACATTGCAGAAATCTGACTTAAATATCAATTCTGTGGGGCAAAAAATGCGTCAATCAATGTCTTCAATTTTCTAGCCTTTATTAGTTTTAGGTCCTAGAATGCCATCATTTTGATGGAAAACAAACACTCAAACAGTACAGTAGTATTGAATATTGAACATTTTCTTATAGAGAATATTGAACATGGATATGCAAAACAAAAAGTTCATAAAGCAACATATATAAGTTATTATCTTTGTTTAATATATATATAAGTTATTATATTCCACAATCCACATGTCATGGTAGTTAAGCCATTTTTATAGTTGTTAGTCTTTCAGATAGTAAATATATCTATATCTATACTATATTATATGGCTCCACCTCTTTATGGTTGGTCAAAATTAATGAATTAAAAAAATAAAAAATAAAAGAAATCATCCACTTCCTTCTAACTCACATTCTCTCACCTCAAACAAGTTACTTTTTATTTTCATTAGTATTTTAAACTCCATTAAAAAAAAGGGTAAATTACACTTTGGTACTCTATGGTTTGGTCATATTTCACTTTAATACTCGGTGATTTAAAAAGTGACACTTTGGTACCCTGTGATATTCTCTCTTAACAAATTATTTTTATATAATTTTATATTTTACATACATATTTGCGTGCTTGTTAAGACACGCAAAGTCTCTAGTATAAATATATGCACTCACTACATAAACTTGTTCTAGCCTGAGTGATAAACTGTTGTTTGGCCCCATAGCGTCTGTTTTTGTTAGGAATGTTGATATCCAATAATAATATTATTATTTAAATATGTATAAATAAAAAAAATAAATATATACTTAACATTTTTATTTTATATTTTCATAAAATTAATCATATATTTAATTAATTATTTTTTAATATACAAATTATATATATTATTAGAAAATTGGCCCCCTCAGACCCGCGCAAACTATATGAGACTTTTTCAATCCACTTCAACAATTCTACTCTACTAATTAAAAATGAAAAATTGCTACGGAAGATTGAAAAAATCTCACATCTCACATTGTTTAAAATTGATAATTAATTATTAATTATTAATTATATAATTAAGTTCAACGCTACATGTAACAATTAATATGCTCTTTATATAGTTTTGAGACTCACCTACGTTTTCAATTCGGAGCGATGTGGGACATTTTCAATCATTATCAAATGTTATTAATTAATAACTCGCCATTTGAATCAACCTCAACATACATATAGTGGTTAAATGTGGGGTTCAGTTAATGTTGTAAGTGATTGGGTTACAACTTACAAGACAGTGCGATTAAGTTGTTATATATCTTAATTTGAATTGTATGTTGAACCTTTTTTTTTCCTATCGACCTTAGAACGTGGTCGAATTCAATTAGATTGTGCTCTCAAAATAAGCAACTTAGTTACATATAGATTAATTATTATGATTTGATTAAAGCTGATCCACGATTATTCTTGCAAGACAGTGCAATATAACGTAACACTAATAAGTATGTACACGGCAATTGCTGGTTCAGATAAAAATGTACTGTTTAATTAATCTAATCATTTGTTTAGTACTATTACCATGAATGTCTCATCAAATATAAACCGTCAATGTGTGTTTTTTTTTTTTAATACTCGGTCAGATTTACGTTTTTTTTTTTGGATTTTATACTTTTAAACTTTAAAATTGTGTGTGATGAACTTGAAACTTGCGAGTTGACATGTTGAATTTGATTATTATGAGTTTATGACTTATGAGATCTTGTTTAAGATGCATTTAGTCCATTTATTTGCTTGAAAAAATAGTTAGTCCATGATCTCTAGTTGTGGAGAGAAAAGTTATATTATTTGCATAAAGAGATGTATTTATTAATAGATTTAATGCATCTCTTAGACAAAAAAAAAATATAGAGGGTTTATATTTAATATATTAAAAATAATTATTTATTGCGTCATCCGGTCTGACCGATGGTTCGACCAATTCAACCGATCAGACCGTGAACCGAACACTTATCCGAGTTTTTGTCCGGTTCGGTTATGACAACACTGGTACCGGAACACAAACTCTCAATTATCATATTTAACATTTTTTATCTCAAGATTTGTGTAACAAAAATTGAAATAAAAATCTATTACTTCGTGAGTGACTAATATCATTACAAAATTACATTACCCTATTCTTAACGCTAAATTCAACATAAATTTTTGAGCTCTCTACCGAAACTTTCACTAGTTCTCCTTTTTCTCTTTTGTGATGTAGAACCCACTATGACCATTCACAATTCACAATGTATGCATCATTAGCATTTAAGAATAAGAATGCCTCATGAAACTGTTGAGAAAAATGTAAACCTGCAAAAATGATTGTAAGGTTTAAGCCTTTAAGGGAAGCTTGCTTTTATACTGTTGGTACATTACATAGGAAAACTCTGATACTTTTTCATAGTCCCTTCGATGTAAAACAAAGCCATGTGAAAACGTAGAAATCAATGCAATATCTCCTTGCTAAAAACGCACTTAATTAACCACGTTACTTACAAGGCAACCAACTTCCTCAATTCTCTATCAATGCACATACATTCTAGCTAGCTACCCTAACCTTTCAACCTCAAAAATACACAGAGAAGAGTAATAAAACTACATGGTGGTCTTCATATTTTAGGGAAGATTGCAAGTTATATAAATGTGACTTCATTCTTCCATGGAAAATACAGAAAAAGAAGTAACAGGTACTCCTACAGAGAGATTCAACATTCAATACAATGGCAGTGAGCTTTATGACTCATTTGAGTTCAGAGAAATGACTCATCAGCTCAGCAAGGCCTTGCAAGCATCCTCACCATCTTACTACCAAGAGATGATGAAACATCACATGCAACAAAAGGGCATTCATGGATCTAATGCCTCCTCGCCGGCTTACATCTTCCACCTGAATTCCCCGGCGTATCGGCGCCGGCTCAATCAAATCTACAAAGAGAGTGCAAAGACACCAAGGAGGATTTCTGGCCAGAAAGTAGCAGAAAAAGGAGCTGCTGACAAGAGAGGAACAAGAGTTAAGGGTTTTGTAGCACGTCTGTGGATGAAGGTGAAGCAAAGCTTGCTAGGGAATAATCAAGAAAGTGAGGTGAGGAGGAACAAACCCTAGGATCATAATCTGTTTCTTTTATGTAGAATAAAAGAAACAGATTATGATAAGGTAATTCTGGAATATTAGAAAATGATGTATCCAGAAGGGGGAAAAAATGGCAAACAGAATATAGAAACTATACAAATAGATTGTTACAGGAAAGAGTCACAAAATGCATGGTTCACANGAGGAACAAACCCTAGGATTAGCAAGCAGATATTCTTTTATGTAGAATAAAAGAAACAGATTATGATAAGGTAATTCTGGAATATTAGAAAATGATGTATCCAGAAGGGGGAAAAAATGGCAAACAGAATATAGAAACTATAGTGACTATACAAATAGATTGTTACAGGAAAGAGTCACAAAATGCATGGTTCACACCTAGAGAACAATCAAATAAGTTTCTCAGCTGGATTCTAATATCAATCAAAAGAGAGCAATGCCAATAAGAGTTGACTTAAGACTAAAATGTCATTCAATAAATATTCAGTTTGATTTCTGCTACTGATCCTTTGTTAGTAAATAACTGCTAATTGCTGTGCATTCTTCTTGGAAGCTTTCAACAAATAGAACCCATAGATTCTGTAAAATATCACTTCAATCCCAATAATAGCTTTGAAGTACTGTAAATTTTCAGCATTTAGACTTCCGCATGACTTATTTCTATTAAAATCAAGACCGAAAATGCCGTAAACTACAATTAAGTTACATATGTGAAATAGTATAAACTTTAATTTACTGAAATCTGTATAAACAATGGACAGGCCAGTCATGTGCTAGTAGTACGCTGCTAGAAGCACAGGTCATGCACAAACAACAGATGATATATGATTTCCAAATCCATTGAAAATTGACAAAGCCAACTCAAAAACTATCTGATTTTTCACTCTTTCTCTTCATTTCGTGTAAGATTTGTATAAAAAGCCTGCCTCAGAAGCAGCAGGAAGTTCAGACTGAGGTTTCAAAAATGAAAAGGAAGAAGACGGGGTATACATTATATATTCAAAATAGCTGCTACCAAATCTCTAATCACTCGGTGGAAAGAAGAAAATGTCTAAGACAGCCTCAGCGCCATCTCTTGAAGAAGAGCTCGCTTTTGTGAAGCATTAATTACATGATTTGATTCAGCATTTTCAAGCACGTCAGTGATTATTGCAGCTGCATGACCAAGAGGTTCTTCAGACGCTCTCTTCAACATAAAGGCCTGAACAAGCACCAAAAAGGGGAAAAAACAAAAGGATTTTAGGGAAGTGGCTAATAGTAGATGACTGATTTTATGTAGTTGTTTGAACAGTCCTAAGAGCAGATTTAAACAATCACATGAGGCCAACATGCATTTGGGCACTGAAAAAGAAAAACAAAAAATTGAGAAATTGAGTCGAATTACAGTTATTTATACCAACCCCACCCTTCCAAAGAAAAAAAAAACACTTGACAGTGTGAATTGTGAAACATTTCTTGAGATACATTGAAGTTATTTATAATATAAGGATGTCAAAATCATTGAAGTAACTTTTAACAAGTCTGCATCACGTGTTGTGCATAAGAAGGTCAAATTGAAAACCTGGCCATGATGAGTTATGGACAATGTACAAGGTTGCTGAAACCAAGGCTCCCCATCAATTTGAACAGGAAATGAGGCACATAATTGTATCTTAATTGACTGTCCTTGTGCAAGTCTTCGAGCTCGAGAAAGTCCAACCTATTTTGAAAGACCCATTGTCAGAGGAATTTGACATCCATGTCTTCATAATTCATATAAGTTGTTAAACAAAGATTGCCACAATCAGCATGAAAACAATGTTTATTTTGATTCCTTATGTTCAAGCTTAAAAAGAATGGCATACAAATACATGACAAAACAGTGACAGGCCAAATGCAAATGAGACCAGGATTGGTCAATCTTGTCTTTTACCTGAAGCTTCCCGAGGTGCCATGTTCCAGAGATGACCACAACCTCAAGTATCTTATCATGCATAGATTGAGGATCAAAATTATCATAGTTTTCATCCTCATTTTGCCACAAATCTACACCTCCCATGTAACTTCCGATATTTGCAACCAGCACACCTTCTGCATCCTGAACACATTCAACCATAAGATTGGATTACTCTTTGGAGAGAAACAGAGGATTTTGTTGGAAAAAAAAAAGGAGAATGTGAAATTAAGATTTATGACCTAAACTTAACCATACACTTTAGAATGAATAAATAGTGAAAATCTATTGAATAACTGCAATCACAATTGAAGGATATTTTCAATTAACAGACTCACCTCAGGGACCTCAATGTCAACACCATCCACCTCAACTCGAATCTCCCAAGGGAAATCTGCAAATGTTCTATCAATAATACCCTTGGCACCTTCTCTTGCATATAGAACTTTATTCATAAACTGCATTTATTATGGTAATTTCAGTACTGAATCTAAAAGACTCGAAAGATAAGATCAGTGCAAGCAAATTAACAACTGGAGATAGCTCTGGATAAAGACAGCTACTATAATGAATCTCCTATTTGAAGATGCTGACCGGTAAAATTCTTATAGTCTTCAGTTCACGTACAGTCTACTCTTATTATAACTTTGAATCTCTCATATCATCATTTTAGAATACAACAAGCTTGAAAGGACACTTTTGGTCATATATGCAAGGGTGTCAAATGGCAAAAGATCATAACTTAAGCTCAAGAATAACTCATGCAACCCAATTCATCATAGCAACTTACCTATAGCTGCTAAGGAAAATGACCTTCAAGTAATTCCATATATTCGTCATGTAGCATAGATAACCGTTAACAGTTTCATTCATACTAAGACACAAACTTATAACAAACCATCAACAATCATAATAACTGTGCTAGTTTTTACGTCAGTAGCCAAATATGTTATGCTCATTGATGACTATCTTCTAAGCCATTGAAGAGAAGAATTAAAAATTAGCAATATCGAATATCAAATATATTATTCAAAATTTTTAGCTTTTTCAAAAGTTAACAGTATATATCTTTTCCATTATATCCCTCAAGGAATAGTGCAACAGCATATGGTTATCTAGCATGAAATCTTGAGATAATAGCCACTTTTAAATTTTAACATTATGCTAGAGCAACCTCAATGATTTAGTCATTTTCCGTTAAAATAAGTAGGAAGCAATCTCATAACTTGTATCCAGTTTCTTTTTCATAAAGTTATCAGCTTTCATAAATTTGGACTTCAGCTTGTCTAGCAATCAAAAATTGGTTCTGATTAAGCATTAGTACCTGGTTATAAAACTTCTCTGGATTCTCCTCCCGTAGATTATGAATGTCCAAGGCAACTTTTGCATCACAACCAATACCTAAAACCAAATATCTGTCAGATATTCAGAATCCACAAGTACAAGAAAAGATGTATATTACAATCAGAATTTGAAGCAAACTACATGTCATTTAGCCAAAAACAGGTTGTATACATCTAATTAGTAATTTACAAATGGAGGCAAGGAAGGAGAGCAACTCATTATGAACCATGGAACCCCAGGAGAATACAGAAAATTTTGCGTACGTGAGTTAAATACTCAGATTTATATACATTAAAACTTGCTAGTTCGATGAAACAATTGAGTATAATCAGCATGGACTGGACAAAGAAGCCGAAATAAATAATAAATAAATAAATAAATCAACCCTTCAACTTGCTTCAACCTCATCCAGAGTCAAACACTCAAACTAAACCATAAAATAAGCTCCAAACTCCTAAAGGCACCCGTCTTTCTGCCCCTATCTGTAAAGTCTCTAACCCTCCTCACATCTCCGACCAATAGATATATATATATGCTTTGTGCATGCTTATTACTCAACACAAGCAGACTAACCAGTTAATCTGAATCACCCACATATTCCACCAGACCTAATGGTAATCATGAGAAAAAATGCATTTACATACCAAGGTAATTGTTCATAAATTTTGGTGGTTGGAGCTGCTTCCCTTGTGGATTAACAATTGCCACCTTCCACCGGTCCAGAATAGTGACCGCAGCATGTTCTATGTGATTCAAAAATGTGCATAGGCCTCCCTGCCTCTCCACTGAACCCAAACCACCTCCCCATGAGAGAACTCTGGCCAGATCATTTCCTGTACCAGCAGGAAGAATAGCTACTGGGGGAGGGGAAACAAAATTTTGCTTGTCTATTGCATTAAGAACCCAACCAACTGTACCATCTCCCCCACATACAAGTATTCTGAAGTGAGGCACCTTTCTAAATAAATATAACCCCATCTCTGGACCCTGTGATGAGCTCAGTTCAATGATCTGAATAAACCAAAGAATAGCTTGTTAGTAATGTTTAGCCAAAGTATTTACAACAACCAACTATCAAGGGATAATTTTACATTTTTAGCATACTCCATTTCTATTTACAAGAACTGGTGAATAAACTACATTCTAGTTAAGATTATAATTTACATAAAGGTAACTTGGTCAAAAGAGAAGAATCCTTGATGGGGGCTTATCGGTTTGCAACATATTCTCTGAGATCTAAACTCATAAAGCTTCCATTTCTGTACATTTCACTTCCACAGTTTCCATAGACAGAAGTTACTTTTTCAAGTTTAATAGGATTCAGATATTACTTCTCAGAAAACTCATATCCACCCATGATGAAGATGCTTTTTCATATTTAAATAAATACAGTCAATACTTCTAAAAGGACTACATTGAAGTTTCAAGTAAGATTGATAATTTCATCCTAAAAACTACATTGAAGTTTCAGGTAGTAGTGATAATTTCATCCAAAAACATATATCTTATAATGGCTGCAGACAATAGATTGATGAAAATTGGAAGAAAAGTCAAGCACCTAAATGACAATCAGTAAAAGTAACTAAGTGGCAGAGAAACAAACCTGAACAGGATTCAAAAGCATATTCATACGCAACCTAAGTGAGTCACCACGCTGGGCACCACTCTTCTTGTTTATAAAAACTAACAATGGTCTTGCATCTGGTGGCAAATCAATCAACTCATATTTCTGTTTCACTCCTAAAACATGAGACTCCTCCTTCTGATTGATTGACGAAGTGCGTTTAATACTGGGTTTTTTAGCCATCTTACTATTTACTTCACCATCTTGATGTTGAACCTCCTTATTCACACCACCATTGCAGTTTTCCTCCCCCTCATGAAGGCCATTACCTATTTGATGGGTATCACCAATGCTCTCAGCGGATTCACCAATGCTATCAACACTCCCGGTTTCACTTGAGGGTTCATTTCCATGTTTGTACTTTTTGCTCTGACTTCTGATACTTGCACGAACTGAAGATGCTATCTCATTTGCCCCATGGGTAATTGAGCTCAAAAATCCCCCTGGTATGTTTCGATTCAATTCCTTGACATATAGTGGTGATAATATCAATCTTCTAAATGAGCCTAAGTCGCATATATCACCTGTTTCGCTAGACATATTACTATGACAATCAACATGTACCAATCGTTGACACCACAGGCAACACCATATAGGGGAACCACCAAGAAATGATCCACCACAAGGCTCTTCACAATAACTACAGAAAGAAGTCTCATCAGGTTGATCAGCAACATCTGTCCAGCGAACAGACCACTGGTGCATGACATGCTCATATCCAATCATAGAGACACATTTGCAGTCCTTGTGAGCACTAGAAGAACAGCTAAGATGAGCTGCTGCACCACAAATACTGCATCGGTGAAGAAAACTGTCTGAAGCCAACATAGGTCCTAGCGTTTGCGAGGGGGACATAGACTTTAAGCATACACAGCAATTTAAATTCTTTCCACGAGATACAGATTCTAGAACCCAAGTATGAGGAGCCACAGGAACTTTGTGCCTGGCCTTCGGGTTTTTCTTAGATCTGGCTATGGCTTTCATCCAACTTAGGTTGATGTTTCTCCTCCACTGAAAGGCTGTATAGGCTATGGTCAAAACTCCAACTAGAGCAGCAATGAAGCAAGACACAATGAAAAGCCGGTCAGTAGGATTCTTGGCATTCCAAATGTGAAGAAATACTTCAAACTCTGTTTCATCATCCATTCCTACCCTAGAATTCTACACGCAGCAACTGTACTGTTATTTAGAATTGCTTGCTTGCCAAAGGCAACAGTTCAATCTTAGTTCTGATAAGTATGCATAACCATACTCCTCAATGTGGTTCCAGCACCCAAAGATGTCATCAGCAACCCGAATATCATCTTAAAATCTGGCTTCTTATTTCCCATTCTTCATCAGAGATCCTACATATGCTTTGACATTTTGCGTAAGATAAACATCATTCTTCTCATACGTATGGTGAACCAGAAAGACATTCCTTGCCTGTCCTTTATTTCTATATCACCAGTGTAATCCCGAGACTTCCAACCCTCAGTTATATGGGTTGAACAATAACATAAATGCAGAGCAACTACACCCCAAAAATAGTGTGATCTTTAAAAATTGGAGAAACATCATAACAAGTTCAATATCTAGAGAGGAAGACCATAGAGTAATGCCCTTCCCACATCACTTCTGCTAACCCAAAAAAGTAAGGAAAATAATCCATGAGTGAACTAATGCATAAGATAAATACAGAAGCTGTAAATTGCTATCAATTAAACATACTTAAATCAAAAAGAGAATAGAAAATAAAAAACTCCCAACTTGCAACATTTTCGCAACCTAAGTTATCAAAGTAATGAAAGCACCAACGTCCCTGTCACTTCTTTTGCTAACCCTCCATTTCTGTGACACCAAACAGAAACATTCCCCACCCCAATCAGCTACAGTAACCAAAACATAGTGTCTAAAACTTTATATGCATCAACAAACCCGGCATTGATCAAATCACAATCAGCGGACATTTTATTATTAACCGGCGAAAATATATACATACACATTAAAAACTCGAGAGCTTACAGTTTCTATTGCGCCAGCAGCAGGATCAATCATGCCGGTCGAAGCAAACCCTAGACCCTAGTTAACAGAGGAAGAATATTAAAGCTTGGGAAAAATGAAAAAGAGAAAGAAAAAGAAGGAATCGAAGCAAAAACCCAGGACGTTGCTTTTTCTAAACACTCGCTGGAAAACGGAACGAAGGAATAAGAATTCTCTGGGCGCTCTCAAATGTAAAACGTTGTATATATATATATTTACATTTTTTTCCTTACTTTTTTCTTTCCTTTTACCTGCTTTTTATTTTTTTTTATTTTTTTAATTTTGTTAGAAATGANCAACCCGCCAGCCCAACCCAAACCAACCCAAACTAATGGGTTGGGTTGGTTTTAGCGGGTTGGCGGGTTAGCCCAACCCAATGAACACCCCTAATCCAATTCTTCGAGTTCCACGTCGTTAAAGAGGAAGGACGCTTTGTAGGACCCACTTAGGTCAAGGACGGTCTCAGGTATAGTGGACAGCTCATTAGGGTAGGACACGTGTAACCTGTCAAATGTTCTCAGCGTCGGCAGCGCGAAACGTTGTCGTTTTCGTGCTTCTTCTTCTTTTTCTTGTTCAAAGTGCACTTTTGGTCCCATAACTTATGCGCAAGTCTCAATTTGGTCCTATAACTTTTTTTT
>QANZ01018178.1:220071-260980 GCA_003254925.1 Chamaecrista fasciculata
TTCACAATTTGTTTTTTATGGACTAAATTGAGAATAAAAATTTATTAATTGACCAAATTGTAAAAATAATATTATTTGTGATATTAAAATAGAATTTTAACTAAATAAAAATTAATTTTATTTTTTATTTAATATTTTTGCGGGCCGGCGGGTTGGTTTGGGTTGAGCGGGCTCAAAATCTTGAAACCCGCAGCCCAACCCAAACCACAGCGGGCTCAACTTTTTGAACCCAAACCAACCCGCCAGCCCAACCCAAACCAACCCAAACTAGTGGATTGGGTTGGTTTTAGCGGGTTGGCGGGTTTGCCCAACCCAATGAACACCCCTAGTATTTGATATCAATTTTAACAAAATAGATATGATTATATTTGAGTAAACTATCAAATCAGTCCCTGGATTTTTGCTCTTACAGATAAGCCCCTGGATTTAGCTAATAGACGAATATGTCCCCGAATTTATCGCACGTTACACAAATTGGTCCCTCCATTAACCTGTCGTTACAAACAAAGTGATGTGGCACGTTAAGTGCTGACGTGGCACGTTAACTGCCACGTTAGCACGGGTTTTAACTGAAAAAAAAATTGCCAACTGGGTAAATTGTGTCACATCAACATTATTACTAAAAAAAAAAAAAGAAAATTTGTGTGTTGACAAATTGGTCCCTAGATTCAATTTTTATCCCATTATTTTCAATTCCCCCTCTTTTTCATCATCTTCATTCATTTTAGTCCCAAATCCTCAAAATAAAATTTTAAAGTGTCCCGAAACTCTTCCAAACATTTCAATTTAGTCCTTAAAAATATTAAAAACCCTAAAACCTAAACTCTAAACCCTAAAACTATAAACCCTAAACCCTAAAATCATAAACCTTAAAACCCTAAAACCCAAACCCCAAACACAATTCCTAAACCTTAAAATCCTAAAACCCTAAACCCTAAAACCTTAAATCCTAAACCCTAAACCCCTAAAAAAACCATTCTCTTGCAATTTGATCCCAAATCCTCAAAATAAAATTGTAAAGTGTCCCAAAACTCTTCCAAACATTCCATTTTAGTCCTTAAAAGTATTAAAAACCCTAAAACCTAAACCATAAACCCCAAACTATAAACCCTAAACCCTAAAATCTTAAACCCTAAACTCTAAAAAAATCTAATTTGAATAATTAGGTCCCTCACCCATTCTTATCCTATTATTCTCAATTCCCCTCTTTACATCATCTTCATTCATTTTAGTCCCAAATCCTCAAAATAAAATTGTAAAGTGTCCCAAAACTCTTCCAAACATTCTAATTTAATCCTTAAAAATATTTAAAACTCTAAACCCTAAATCCTAAATCCTAAAATTCCAAACTCTAAACTCCTAAAACTTCAATTTTTTTTCATCTTCATCTTTGTCTTCCCAATTTAACATAAATCCCTAATTTATTTAATTCCTATACCCAAAAAAAATAATTAATCCTCATCATCTTCATCTTCATCAATTCATCATCTATTCTTTCACCATCGTCTATTCATTATCTTCGTCAATTCATTTCATCTTCACCCTAAACCCTAAATATGATGCAATTTCAGACTTCAATTCATTTCATCATTCATTCATTCATTCATTCATTCATTTCATTTCATTTCATCTTCATCCTAGAAACCCAGAAAAAGACGAGGCGAGTTAAGCGGTGGGTCGGATTTGAAACCGCCGGCGAGAGAAGCGGAAGAAGAAGACGAGGCGAGAGAAGCGGAATCCGAGGATGAGACTGATGAGGCAGCAAATTCCGTGAAGAAGGAGCCAGAAAATAGCGACCGGCGATGACGATTTGACGGAACCAAAGGGAGACTCGCAGATGCGCCTTCAACCTCCTCCTGCCGTCTTCGATTCCCTCGACGCCTCCTGCTTCGTCGTTTTCGATTCAGTCCAAATTTGTGAAATCCCCTCCTCTCATTTCGTCAGATCCAGTCTCATTTCGTCGCCTTCAACCATAGTTATGGAGAAATTAGCTCTCAGATGTGTTCAATTAATTTATCGCTGCAAGGAAATGGATCGTTGCGGATAGTCGTTTCATGAGAGATTGATCTGTCCGTTCTTTGATTCTCTTACTGATTTTTGTGAGTTGCCTTGGCCTCCTGGTAGATCTTTCGTTCATCAATGTTTGGGATTAAGGATATGTTATTTGGTAGTCTGGATCCTTCTGGGCTTTGGATTTGGATTCTCTAGAGTTCCTTTTCATGCATTTTTTGTGGAGTTAGAGTAAAAATATAGATATCATGAAATAAAAATATATAAAAACCAAATTTTCTCTTTCTCTCTCTTCTTTTCTCTTCTTTTTTCTCTTATACTGTATAAAAAATGTAGAGAAAGCAACTCTAGAGGATCCATTTCCATCCTTCTGCTAGTTCACGTGATCTTCCATATTTCTTTTTGGAGTTCTGTTGATTTCATTTGTTTGCTCAGTGATTGATTACNACCGGTTCGCGATTCAACCGGTCCGATCGGCCGATCCGGTTTTTATAACTCTGGTTAATTCTATTCTACTTGTGTTATCTATCCTCAGAATTTTGATAGCTATTTTTGCTTTCCCTGGCCTTAAATTGATGTATAGTTGTCGATAGTTTCAGTTTTTTCATCTAATCTGCAAACATATAGATTGATTATGAAAATTGGGAAGATGAATATGAAGATTAAAAGAAAATTTAAGTTTTAGGTTTAGGGTTTTTAATATTTTAAAGATTAAATTGGATGAAGATGAAGATTAAAAAAATTAAGTTTTAGAGGTTCATGGTTTAGGGTTTAGGGTTTTTAATCCCAACAACTAAATGTAATTAAATCTCTCTTATTTTAAGCTCGAATGCAATGAGTCTCAAACTACATATTATTTTTAACGAGTTTTTTCTTTGTCTAATTGGGTACATCAACAAACAATGTCAAATTGAGCTAGAAAAGTGGGCCACTTGTTTCATAGTCAAAGGAGTGAAGTTGATGATATTTATTTCGTTTCAAGTTCGATTAAGATTAATTCAAAACTATAGATTACTCTTGATGAGTTCTTTTTTTACCCAGTTGGCGCAATAGACAAATGGAATCAAATCAAGCCTAAAAGTGGGTTTCAATAAATTTTCACTTTTTGGTTCGAAAAATGACTCGTCAAGAGTAACTCGCAGCTTCGAACTCATTGCAATTGGACTTGAAATAAGAGAGATATGACCGATTTCACTCGTTTGACTGTGAAACAATTGCCTACTTTCGAAACCCAATTTGACCTTATTTACTAACGACCCCAACTAGATAAAGAAAAAATTTGTCAAAAGCAACATATAACTCTAACTCATGGCGTTCTAACTTTAAATAAGTGAGAAATGATCATATATTTAATCTTTGAAAGTAAGGACTAAGGAGTAAAACTTTTTTTTTTTAAATGAAGGACTAAAATTGTAACAAAAACATAATAGAAGACTCTATTGCAATTTACCTTAAAGATAAAATACCAAAATTGTAATTAAGTAAAGATATAGGACGAGAGTTTCCATACTTCCATTACATCTATTTTGCCCTAAACCATTGTTCGAAGAGTGAAGCCACAGTCGAACCAAGCAAAGGAGCAAACGCCACCACTGTAAAAGGGTATGTGATTTTCACTAATCTTGGGCTTCCTGTACTTTAATTCCCCAATCACATAACATTACTGAAGAACCTTATCGTTGAAATTTCAGGTTTTGTGCAATTTGGGGATTTAAGAGAATGCATCCACAGCGTATAAAGAAGACCATCGCCGATAACCCAAAGAAGCTCGCCAACTTGATTGACCTCGTTAATCTTCCATCAACACTTCGAGAATTTGTCGGTCAATCTCAGATTTCTCGCTTAGGCTGTTTTAAGCACGTTTGGTCATACATCAAAGCCAACAATCTCCAGGTTTCCTCTTCTCGTCTCTTACTGTTTATCTTATCGTGGAATCATTGTCAAAATTCTGAGGTCCTATTTTGGTTGTTAATCCTACTAATTAGCACTGAAGAAACCTAATTTTGTCTCAGTTTCCTTGATAAGGTCTCAAGGATAAAATACTTTTCTGAACAATACTATCGTTTTTGTTTTGTAGCCTTGAATCAAATTCAGGTTGCCTTGTATTTTTCTTTGTGAAAAAAGGTAGACAAAGAAAAGAGGTAGGAACAAGAAATGATAAGATATTGGACTATTGGAGTGTGTTACATACTTAGTATTGTACGTGAAAATTTATTTCAAAATTGTACAAACGTTTTGACATTTTTTATTTTGTGTCATCATCCAAATTTTTTTTTTATACGTGCTAGCATTGAGCTCTATCAAACGGAGGCTATTGATGTACAATGTTTAGCATAGGACATTATTAGTGTTTCTATTGTTTCTTGCGCTGGCTGCAAATTCTGAACATCCCAGTTGTGATGAGGAAAGAGAAAAGAGAAGAATAGAACAGAGAAAATTGTTTATGAAAAATGATCTCAAAATTGAAGAGAGTTATTTTGACATTTTTCAAATCACATGATCCAATTTTGTGTACTTCCTAGCATGGCCTTCTATCAAATGAAGTCTATGAATGTAGAATCGACGTAGAGAGTGTATTATGTTTTTGTTGTTTCTTGCACTGCCTGTGAATTCTAATAATCTGTTTGTATTGAGGGAAAGCAAAAACAGAACAGAGTGAAATCTCTTACTCTTACCACTACTATTCCTTCTTATATTCTAGATAATGAATCATGGATTAGAATGAGGGTATATTAAATTTTTATGAGTAAACATATAAATTGGTTCTTATAATATACATAAATTGTTGGCCAAAAAAATATATATATATACACATAAATTAATAATTCAAATCCTGAAAGTCTAGTTTATACTTCTCAATTCTTAAAAGTCGTGGAACCAACATACTTCCTTTTGTCACTCCAAATTAGTCCCCAAAAAGTAGGTTTAAGGACTAAGTTGTATTGTCTATATGACTTTCAAAGACAAAAGTCGAGTAATCTAAAACTTTTAGATACTGAATTGTCAACTCGTGTATCTTCAAGGTGCCAATTTGTACGTTTACTCAATTTTTATTGATAACATGTATCTTCACTGGAACCAACTAAATTGATTCATGTCTTTAATCAACTAGGATCCACACAATAAGAATGTGGTGAAGTGTGATGAAAAGTTGAAGAGTATTTTATTGGGGAGATCTCAAGTGGACCTAGCAGAACTTCCTGAACTTATCAAGTTGCATTTTCCAAAAGCGCCCAAGTGATGTGGATGTTATCAATTGCCTTGTACAGGTTGAGAATCTGACTTTGTTGAACTTAGGTTCTTTGTATGTTTGTTATAAGGTTCACCAATTAAGTAAGGTATGGTAGTGATAGAAGATAACATTTTTTTTAATGATCAATTATAGAAGTGAGACTGAGAGAGTATAGATAAAGATTCTGGTTGGATAAACCTTATGACAAATATATAAGAAATTTTATTTAAGTTTTTTTCCTTCATCATTTGCATATTGTCTAAATTTTCTAAAACTTGATGAAATTAGAGGTTTGAATCCAATACCTCTGTGCTTGGCAACTGTTAAATTTTGTAAGGAGGATTCTGTATGCATATGTGATAGTGTTCTATCATTCTATATGTCTACTTTCACTGATAAATGTTGCGTACATTTCTTTCTTGCTTTGGCTAATTTATCAATGAGGATTTTGTTTCAGTGCATAATCTCTCTTTAACATCAATTTAAATAATAATTGTATACACCTCTTAAAAGTAATTGATGTATTTTTACATTACAAAATGATCAATTCAGAACGGTACTGGAGGGGTATGACGATTTCTTTTAAGATCAAAATTTTATTTTGATCCTTACATATTAGTATTTTCTTAAAGTTAGTTCTTCATAGATATTTTATTTTTTCAATTTAGTTGTTTTTCTACCAACGTTAATACCTTTATTTTTTTTTTTTTATGGAATCAATCCCTCTATTTAGTTTCTAACTAAATTATTGACATATTGCTGACAATTCATAACATGACATTAATAGTTAATCAAGTAATATTTTAATGGGCACGTAAGTAAAATTTTGTTATATCAGTTGACCGCCAAATAAATTTTTAAAATAGCCTTCATATAAAATCTTTTCTTTTATGGAGAGCACAGATTTAATAAACCCAAGAAACAGAAATACCGTTATACAAATCATGGGAAATTAAGTACGGATGAAAATACCCCAAGAAATATTTGCTATAATTGATATCACAACGAAGATGCTTTAGCAAACTGGTGCAATCTTCCAGCAAAGTTTGTAGTTGATAATCTGGAGCCAGTGAGCAAATTGAGGAACAACAGAAATTGTCGAAGACCCATCAAGCTACCATGGAATTTGAACCGAACATTGTCAGCACATAAAATGCTTGAAGAGAAGCATTAAAAGTGAGCACATAAACGTAATAAATATGACCACGAATTTTTTTGAAGATATAAAATCTTTAAAATACCTAAAATTACTTATAATAGTTACTATTGATAGAAAAAATATATATTTATTTGATCATTAATGTGATATTATCAAATAGTGGTGTCTTCTATCAATAGTTTTACACTACCAACTCAATAAAAAAAAAAGTTGTATGAAGAAGATTGACTTGCCCATGAAAGTGAATAGGAGGGTTTAAATTGAGAAAAAACATGAGACTAATCAACTTGAGAAAAAATATATATATAGATACAAGAGGAATTAAAATGAAGGTTTGTCTTTCTTTTTCTTTCTAATTTTTTTCTTTGGCAAAAGTATTAATTTTGTCTCCAAATTTTACACTAACTATTAATTTCGTTCCCAATCTTTTCTTGGGGTCAATTTCGTCCCCAATGTTTTACATTTTAGTCAATTTTATCTTTTGATTAACTTCTTTTAATAAATTAACAATAAACTGCATCTTGTTTTTCAATTTGAGTTTATTTTTCTATCAATTTAACATTACATATCACAAGTGACGTACATTTTGTCGTTAATATTTGACTAAAGTAAGGGTAAAGGATCATGAAACACGCGACCTATTTTCAGGTCTGATTTGATCTTGTTTATCAATAATTCCAATTAGGCTAAGAAAAAACTCATCAAGTTTAACACGTAGCTCTGATTTCGTCACGTTCGGGTTTTAAATGAGAATGATATTATCATATTCAATAGTTAAGGGCTAATTACCAAACTTAAGAAATATTAAAGACTAAAATGGAATAAGAAAAATATTACACACCAAAACAGAATTTGGGATAAACATTGGGGATCGAAATAG
The DNA here is from genome assembly GCA_003254925.1 of Chamaecrista fasciculata. NCBI lineage: Eukaryota > Viridiplantae > Streptophyta > Magnoliopsida > Fabales > Fabaceae > Chamaecrista > Chamaecrista fasciculata. Next base: position 227,353 of record QANZ01018178.1, read on the forward strand.
AATTTTGGCCAATATTTTATTTATTTTAAATTATTCTTACATATTTTTTTTTTATGTAATATTCCTACATATTTTCATTAAGATCATTTGGAATCTCCTCCATGGCTCCATAATTTCGAAAGCAATGTGAGTTTTTGGCCGAATTAAAAAGACGAGTATCAAGTATCAACGGTAGTACGGTACAACCGTACAAGTCTACGGTCACTGTATCACATATGGCAAGCAAGCTCANACATATGCCATCCAAGCTCAGGAATCATCAACAATGGAAACCCTAGATTCGACAACATCATCTCCTTCAATAGCCAGCGATTCCAACCCTCAAAACGTAAAATCAACCTCGTCTCCGTTGCCAGCTTCGGTGATCAGGCTATGGAGACCAGCTGCTCAACGAAATCTCAGGAATCAGTGGCCCAAATTAGCATCCTACAGGCAACAATGGTCGTCTATTTCTTCTGTCGGAAGATCTGACGCAACTGCTCTCGTTAACTCTCACCTCTCCCTAAGGTAATCAATCATCAGTAAGCTCTGTTCTTCTCAGTTTCAAATTAGAGACTAGAATATATATATATATATATATATATATATATATGGAACTTCTTTGTTGAGAAGTATGGAGACCTGTTTACTGGATATTCTGAACTTGCAATAGATGTTTCGCTCTTAAATTCATTTTGAGAGGGTGGGTCCGTGGGAGAGAAAACTTGTTATTCACACTAAATCTCCATTGCTTTTATCCTTTGGAGAGGATTAAAGTGGTCCTGATGTGATCTTATCGATCAATCCAACTATTCTTTTTTGTTTTCCTTTATTTTGCATTGTAAGCGAACTGAACATCTGTTTATGTTTCCAACATTCCAACTATTCCATTAAAACATTATGTGCTTTTATTCCTTTTGAGTATAAGGTGCTTGTAGTTATGCTGCTGTCGTTTCGTGATTTATGTAGGTACATGCCTGATATGGAGTTAGGTGTTTTAAGCGATATGCCTGGTATAAGAATGAGAGCTTCTTTCAAACTATGCAAGCAACAGGTAGTTTTTATTTGTATTGTTACTGTTTGTGCTACAGCATTGGTAAATCTTGCTGAAGTAATTTGAAATTTTGAACTTGTATTTAACTGATATACTTACCCTTGGAGAGGAAAGAAACAAAACAACACAAATTCTGTACCTCCAATGAATACCAGGAGAACAAATTGAAGGATTGATTGTATATGTTTCATATTTAGTATTTGATGAATATGTTGAGAAATGGAAACTGTGGGTTGGATGAATATTGGAAGTATCTGTAACTAAGATATTGAGTATTTGACACCCTACAAAATCATCTATGAACTTCCAGACATGATTTTGTACATAAGGTTATTACAAGAATCAGATTTTTTGGCTAATTCTTTGAGCATGATATATATAATTGATTAATATATAAAATTTTGATTGATTTACTGCTGTATTAATTTTGACTGTTTCAGGAAATTCTAAGGAGCAATTTACTGTCTTCATATAAGGACATGGTAATGTTATATCGTTTTTTGTAACTGATGGTATATATGAACTTGCCAAGTGATGTAATGAACAAATGCTACTTGCGTATTTTGCTGCTTAAGATGCTCACTTGGAAAACTCCTTAGTGTTGTTGAAATTTGATAACATATTTGAAAGAAAATTATCATTTACTTTGAATTTCAATTTATCAGTTCAATGGAGTAATAAAAAAGAAAAAGAAAGCAAAGTGCTCGGCTATTATAATCTTTCAACAATAACATGAGACTTAGTTTTTGCTTATGGTGATTCGGTGATTCTTCAAATCAAAGGTTCGCAGAGGCCTTATGATAGGAACAAAATAAGATAAGCAGAATATTCAGACTAGAAAATTTTATGACTATTTTGATGGGCTGCAATGACATTCAAGAATTTTACTGATCTTCAACATGCATGAACAAGTGGAAGCTATTATTTTATCACTTCTTATCACTTCATAATAAAAGATAACTCCTACTTTAAAGAACGCGACTACTTTAATGAGTGATTCTTGAAAGTAGTTAAAACTTAAAACAGGAAAAACTGCTGACAAGTGATAAGTTTGGAGAGTCTGTTAGTTGCTATTTGCCACGGTCAGTATTTGAAAATTTGACTAAATGTTATTAGATTTATTAATACTTTATGTTTTGTTTTTCATTTAACTTCAGGTGCTTGTTGTAATTAACATGATCAACACTAGTAGATCGATGAGGTGTTTTTGCAAAGGAGCAAACAATAGTCCACTACTACAGTTTGCTAGTTTCTCTGAAGACCAGAGTGACTCAGGAGATGGTGGTGGCATCCCAGTATTTTCACTTTTATCTATCTCTGCACATGGTATGACTCAAACCGAATTTGGTCATTAAGTGTCTTAGCCAATTTAATTACCAATTGAACCAAAAAAGTGGCCTTGTGGAAAAGTATCCAACACTAACACAGTATTCACAATTTAATTTATTGCTTAGGTGGGCAAACATGAAATATCACCAAATCACCCAATAAAGAGAGAGAGATTCTCAGAGCGGATGCTTGCTTCTAACCATCATGTTAATTCTTTAATGTAATTTGCATGATTATATGATCATTTTAGATTTCAATTTTTGGCTGACAAACTTTGTTTATTCTTGGAACTTTTGCCGAGGACAGAAGGAAATATATTAGGTGCACGGAAACAGAAATTTTGATTAACAGCTCCTATTGTCCATAAGGAATGTACTCCAAATTTGAGAAACATAATATTTAATTAATAAAATAAGCTTCACCGGCTTACAAACCAATATATCTCGATATTTATTTCCATTAACAAGTTTGGAGAAAAAAATATTTTTAACATTTGATCCGTAATCTACTCTAGAAGTTACAACTTATGAAAATTTTCAGAACTATTGGCAGAGGAGCTGATTCAGATGTTTAGGTGGGAACTATGTCTGAAGGTGAATTGCAGCAACTTGTGTTGTTACTTTCTCTGTTTATTTATGATCTCTGATTGTCTGCTTTGTTTTAATGTGTCATGGAACGTATTTTTAATGTGCAGCGATTACTTATTCTTGAATTTTTGTCAATTGGTTATGACAATTCACAAGGCAACCTGTTCAATTGGTCAGATGAGCTTTATGTTGGTGAATTTGATCATTTGAGTAACTGCAATCTGTACTGCGAAGAGACTTGTAGGCCGGTCCTTCCCAGGCTGAGAGATGAGAAATCTGATATGGCTGCTCTAAAATTTGACAACCATCCCAACCCTGAAGTTTTACAGGTATTGCAAATGAATTACAATTATTTGAATCAATTACTCAAGTATCTATACTGAGATTGAAAGCTAACATGATATATCCTATCTAGTCACATGAAACTACTGCTTAATGTTTGATGATGTATTGGGCACTTTTAGGGTATAATAAAATAATATAATTTGTGTCAATGGAACATTCTAAAGCTAACATTTTAGAGTAGAATTACTTTGTTTTTTTTTAATAATAGTTATTTTGCAATTGAATTTATAATATTACATTGTCCTGAATTTTTCTTGTATAGATTAGCCTGATTTTATTTGCCTCAAAATTGCTTTTCCTATTTTTGGTCAATTGCACTCCACTGGGCAGATGCAAAATTTACACTCCATTCTTTTTAGAAAATATATAGAAATCCTCTTGGGATCAGAAATAATTAAAATATCCTCAAAGATGATTTTATTTTTTAATTTAAAAGATATACTAAAATTTAATTTAAAAATTATTTGTTTTTGGGTTGAAAATCATATACGTAAGTTTAGCATGAGCTTTAAAAGCTTTACCTTTTTTTTTCCTTCCCCCAATTAGTATAATTTTATTAGTCATAAGATTAGTTGAATTTGTTCTGCCTTGCAGATTTACTTGACAACGTGGCTTGCGGAAGTGAACATTGACAATTTCAGGTAGGAATGCAACAAAATTTAGAATATGATAATTTTTTTAATTGTCCATTTTAACTTAAAATACCTCTTAATCTCCTCCTTTCCCTCTCTTTTTCTTAGGGTGAATGAGATATTTGCTGCTGTTGGGGAGGAAATGCATGCTACCATAACCTGAGCTTCCGTGGATTATGAGAAATGAGCCTCACACAATAGACAATACCATTATAAAATGCATGTTGTGAATCAGGCAGAACTAATTAGGTCTCCTTTGGCCCAAAAAAAAAAAGAAAGAAAAGGTCTCCTCTGGCTCCCCAAATTTTGTTCACACTTGACTCGAACAAATATAGAGACCTTTTTGATTTGCCCTCTCTCGATGAGATGAGTGAAAGTTTGGTTTGCTGGTACAGCCGTGCAGTATAAAAGAGAACCAAGAGAAACGCTGGGTCTCATGAGTCATGACCGTAGCATAATGCAGTTGGAAGATTATATTGGATGGATGTGCCTCGACTATTTTGCAGCATAGTCTAATCGGTGACACAATAAGAGCAGGGTTTGATTATCAAGCTTGATCCCCTGGAACCTAGTAAATTTAATGGCTTACAAGTTGCTGATGAGAGAAAATGAAAGATCGTGTGATGGTTAATATTTCAATTTCTTTTTCAGCCCATCACTAGATTTTTCAGCCCACCAATTGGAAAATTGCTTGATTTCGTAGACTCTTTAATTCACTCACTTTTCAGTTCAGTTTATTAAACTTTCGGATGCACCTTTTGTAATTTGATTCAGTTATATATTTCCTCTCGTCTTTATTGATTGTAGTGTCATGTTCTATTGACGTGCTACAAAAAAAAAAGAACATAGTCAACTTTTAAGGATTCTGAATGCCTTTTCGTGTTCTCCACATGGAAGCACTTTTTGTTGTGTGCAGATCAAAATCATGTTACAATTGTGTGTTGCTATTGTACTTTCCATGTTTTTAAGGGCAGGATATCGTTGTCAGGAATACATTACTGGGCGTTCGATGGAAACTAGGAAGAAAATAAGAAGACAAAATATGAAAATACATTTCAGATTAACGAGGAGTCCACGACCCGTACTAGTAGTATATGAAACGATTGCTGAATGCTACATGGGATGTCACATTCAGGGATATGATAATATTGAAATCGCGTTATTTCATTTAAACACATTCAGAATTTTAACTTCTCAAGTCTGTATATCTCATTACTCGTGACATTCAAAATCAAATCAATAGAGGAAAATACAAAATATTGCATCCAGAATAAGACATTCTTTAGTCAAAGAGTTGTTTACGATTTGCCACTAGTATCTATAAAATTCAGTGAACAACGAGCAATTAAAATGCATGATAAATTATATTACAGCCCAGCTAATACAAATCCATCACAATTAACCAGGAATGGAAAACTCATTGATTTCACGGGCCAGGTAAAGTTGGAGCAAATCATGAAAATGGCTTACCCTCAAGTAGCAAGTGGCAAGGTCAAAACTGAAATTATGTTCTAATATGAATTCCAATAACTCAAGATTACAACTTCTAGAACCATCATTAGGTAAAAAGTAAGCTTACGTGAAACATACCAATTTCTTTTTACTCCTAATACATGGCCTAAAACATCGGTACACCTTGATTGATCAAATAATACAGTCAAATGTATCCTACTATAATGTGGATAATTTCCCCATGACACGAATCATTCACATGATAAATACAAAACTGGAAAACTTGCCAGCCGCCCTTATGGGCTGATATAGATTTATTTGAAATCTAACTTCCAACCTCCAAACCAGACAATTTTGGCTCCGAAGACACCTTACAAGCTACACAGCATTAATTATCAATTAAATCCCTACGGAACCAACAGTTCATGATTGGTGAATTGCAACAACTTCGGTTAAATAGTAACCAATTAACTGTCAGAACTAGCAACAAAACTCCCCGTTGGTTGTATCAAACCCCGGAGGAGGATAGACTACAAAGAGATACTGGAAACTGATTCAAAATTGAGAGAAAGGACACCATAAGTGAAGCAACTAACGCTACCAATCAATCAGACTACGAGATGGTATGATTAGAACTAAGAAGTTGACTGCATTTATATCTCTTACTATATACAAGAGGAGGCTTGGAACCTGGAACCAAAAGTAAAAGATAACTAGATTGCAAAGATCTACACATACATACACATAGATTGCAAGGATGAATCCTCCATTGGTCGAGGAGACATTCTAATACCAGTCTTCTCCTACAACGCCAGTAGTATGGTTCTATCGTGATGACGAGGTGAAACAATATAAGTTGAAAGAAAAGGACTGGAACAGGAGGTTGTGGAGACAGCTGACCCAAAAGAAGGAAAACGAATTAATTAAGGATCAAAGTGAAAAGCATTGTACCATGTCTGGGAAATTTTTGGGCGTTGGAAGAGCAATGACATATCTATGGAGGCCAATTTTTCGAAGTGCTGCTGCATCAGAGGATAATGAGGTCTCTGCCCCATGTATGTGGTCCCGTCGATGAAACTTCACAAATCTATTGATCACAGAATTTCTTTCTATATCATCGCGTTCCACTCTCAAGTCCACAATGGTGGCTCTGTTATCCAATCTGCATAATCAAGATGATAAATGGAAATAATAATAATAATAATAATAATAATAATAATAATAATAATAATAATAATAANCAAATGAAACGTTAGGGGCATAACTGAAAATCACCGCAAACGTTAGGGGCACGAAAGGGTGTTTTGCCTAATAATAATAATAGTGAGAGAAAGGGAGAATAACCATAATTTAGATTATAAGTAGGGATTAATGAAGTTTTTCAAGAAGAAAGATCAATTCAAAGTTATAATGGATTGAGTGTTGAACTGACAACAGCAATACCTCCTAAGGTCATTTTCCAGTTTCTTTGCTCTGCCAACAAGGTGTTCCACAACTTTCAAAATATGCCGATCAATTTTCTGAGATGATTTAAGCTTCACTGACATGCTATAAGATATTTCAATTGTTACATGAAGCAGTAATCATAAAATATAACTCAGACATATATGAAATAGTAAACAAAGAAAAAAAATTTCTTACATGTTTGTGTCACCAGGCGGCATAAGTGCATCACTTCCAGACCATGAGACTGAACTGCATGCATCACCTAATGCTAATCTAGCAACAGAGTAGACCACACTCTCATGGTGTAACTTAACATCAGCAGAGAGAACTGTCGCAGGAGGAGGGTTAAGTAGCTGCTGCATAAGTTGCGAGGTCAATACAAGTCGCCTTTTTGACTTCAGCGTCAAGGGTAAATCTACAACTATCTCAGCATCTTCTTCAATCTAAATTGATATATGGAAAAAAGTCAAGTTCCAATCAACAAAAAAAAAAGGATAGACTTGCCAGACTAATTCAGTTTTGAACAAACCTTCTCAATCAATCTATTTGCAGCCTTGGCCCAATCTAATTCTGCCGCACTGTCAAATGATAAGTATCTTTAGTAATACTTTTTTTAAAAAAAATTAACAATAGATACATCAAGACAAGGTAAGGATATACTTCCACAAATATTGAAATCTTAAAATAACATCAACTGAAAGACACTGGGATCTTTCACTAAATCAACAGAAGCAACAAGGAAAAATAAGTGCATTAAATCAACTAATTATGTCAGCCACCTGATATCACGAAGCCTTTCAGAACCCTGTTCTAATTCTTTATGCCATGGAATCAGTCCAGATATTGCACATTTCCGCTTCTTTGGTCTCATAATAATTAAATCAGGTTCAACAGGGGGAGGCAATAACCGAGAAGGTACATGCTCAATTGAAACTGAAGCAGGCATTGGACTTTGAAGAGTATTACCAAGCTGGATAGCATCACTGATACCATTAACTTGCTCCGCTGAGCTACAAACTTTCAAATTCTCAGATTGATTCTGAATAACAGGAGGTTGGTCCATAATCTTTGGAGATTTCATATTTTGTATGTCATTAAGTAATATCTTGCTATTTTTTAAGGCTCCATATTGTCCACTCCTGGCAGAAATTGCTTTGTCACTATCAGAGATGTGAGCATTTTTCTGACCATATCCAAGCGCCTCTGGAGAAGATGTATTTGTGTCCAGTTCATTAACAGACTTTGATAATAAGTTTAGCATATGAGGATTTGATGGTGATGCAGAAGAATGTTTACCAGACACATCTTTGACTACGGCATTATATCCATGTGACAACTGTTGTCCACAGCTGGTTGCTACCTCCTGTTTTTCCACCGCATAATCTGAAGCTTTCAATCTCTTGACATCCCGATTACCAGGATCAAACTCCGTGGTTTTAGTGGACTGAACTTGATGCAGTGATGAGAAACACTGTTGTAAGAAGTTGTTTGGCCTTAAAGACCGGCCAAAAGCCTCAATGTCTCCAAAGTTAGCAGCTGGGTTTGAATCAGATTCATCAGGAGAATATTTTGGGACAGATTCCTTCCCCTGTGATGCACTTGCAGTCTCTTTAGTAACATCAGCAGTCTCAGGCAACATCTGCTGCCCAGAGCTTTCATTGTGCAACCGTTCTTTTCCTCTGGAACTATTGGAATACACAGAACAAAGATTAACATCAGAAAGGTCATTATCACCTTCTTCTGAATCTTTATCACCTGGTTTCTGTGATCCAGCTGTCATTTCACAATCATTGACTGGTTGAGAACAGGATGGAATCTTTGAAGGTTGTTTGTTAGAAACACTGGCCCATACATTATGTAGAAAATTTGAGGGGGCACTATGTTGAAATTCACCAGAGGTAACACAAGGTTGAGGGGCTGTGCCAGCCTCAGATGTTAATGTTATTATACCAGAGTCTCCCGAATGGAATTGGTCTCTACCACTCACATGGGACATCTCCTGAACAGATGCCATATCAGATTGACTAGTTTGAGGTTTTTCACAATATTCATCTATCTGATTCATGGAAGCAGTCTTATCAGTATAAGTTGCATTAACACGTGGAGAACTTGCTACGTGTCTGCCATGATTAACCACATTTGGATTTTGTGTATGAATTCTGGAGAAAGGAAAGCCAGACATGGAAGCCTGCGGAATATCTGAGGGTTTATCAAAAATTTGTTGCAATGTACCAGAAATGTTACTCCTATGCTCCCCATGGGAAGAACCCTGAGAGGGGAAAGTCTGAGTGCTAGCCAACAATGTATGACCCTTATCTCCTGTCTCAGATGCAACATGTGAGGTGACATGAACTGTCTCTGAGGGGCCATGAGAAGAAACCACAGAAAGCCATTGGTTTGGTGGCGCCAATTGTAAACCAAAGCCCTGAGATGAACTTTGGTTCTGCTGAGGGTGTGCAGCAGATCCATCTGAAGATTCAGACTCAACCACCCTGAAAGATAACTGGTGGTTAGATTTTTTTTTTTTTTTTTTTTTTCAATTTTGNTTTTTTTTTTTTGCAATTTTGTTCTCCCTGGAATAATCTACTTCCTGAAGAGGTCCAAGAATATATTGACCGAAACAGTTTTTAATATTTGAAAACAATTGAGCTCATTGCACCATGTAAGTCATGGAAGAGTGGAATAGTCAGGAAGTCAAGGAAGAAAAATAAAACAAATCAGGTGGCAACATCAAATATACCAGAAGTTAGTATGTTAAAAATGCAATGCAAGTATGCATGTCATAATATCTAACCATCCTGAAAAAACAGAAAATTCAAACATTAACAAAGAAGAAAGAACATATGATGACAATCATGACATACTAGATTCATGAGATTGGAACTCAACCAAGGAGAATGAATTTTTGAATATCGAATTACCAGGGCAACGCTGTCTTGTTCGGGCCATAACCACCAACCCTTCTATCAAATGAGGCCAGAGGCTTTTTATTGTGTTCAGTATGTAGGTTAATTGAAGCACTGCTACCAATTAAGCTTTTTGAGTCGCCCTGAAAAGCAGGAGCATCTCCCTGTCACATTTCAAAGTATATCAAATTATCAACAACTTTGATTATATAATGAACAAATGAAACTTCAAGAAATTAAAATATTGACAGTTTCATACAAATAAAGACTTGCAATCACCTTCATTGCAGGATAATCTACAGTGTGACCAAGTTTTGACTGCCTATGATACCTTTGGTCTTGTCCTTCCTGACCTCCAAAAGGTTGTTGATGAATTGGCTGTGAATTTATGCCATGTTTACTTCCATAAGAAGGCTCTGCATTAACACCCCAATCCCCAACAGGTTGATACGGAAGTTTACCACTTATGGGATGTCTTTGATTGACCTGATTAGAAAATTTTGGACTTTGTAAATCACTTCCATCATAACGAACATTTTCTCTCTCACCACCATTTCTATGATGAGGAGAAGAATTAGAACCAAGAGCCTCAGCGGATTTATCTGTTTTATTCTCCATATCATGTGTATTTGCTACATTGCCGCCTATATTAGCCATATTGTGATTTTGACTAAGAATCCTGGAGAAAGGAATACCAGATGTAAAAGCTTGGGGAATATCCCCCAGTGTTATATGTGGCGAGGGCTTCTCAATAATATGCCCCGAGGAACCCGAACTATTACTTCTAAGTTCCCCATGAGATGACTCTTGAGAAGGTAAGGTTTGAGCGGTACCCAACCATGTACGACCCTTTACTCCTGTCTCAGATGCAACATGTGATGTACTAAGAACAGTGCCTTGAGAAGATACCCTAGGAAGCCATTGTGTAGGAGGAGCTAACTGCAAACCAAAGCCCTGAGACAATGCACTTTGATTCTGCTGAGGATGTACAACAGATCCATCAGTCACCCTGGAAGAAAAATAACAGTTAGAAGAGCTTGTGTTTGTTGCAATGCCATGTTTCCTTGACTGATGCACTTTATGAAGAAGATCAAGAATATTTTGACTACAATATTTCAGAAATTCAAAGCAAAAAGTCGAGCGTAGGGAGCAACATCAAGTAAACCAGACATGAATTATGAAAATGTAATGCAAGTGCACATGCCATAATTTCTTTTCTTTTTTTCAGAGGTAGGAGTAGGGATTGAATCCTTGAGATAATAACACATCAATTTTACTGGTTCTATGTGAGCTACAAGCTCACTGGCAAATGGCACAATTTCTTACCGACTAGAAAAACAGAAAATTCAATCAAACAATAACCAAAAAGACAAATTATTAGCAAGGACAAATTATTACCAAATATTCAATTACCTTGGTGAGGCATTCTTGGCTAGAGGATACTCGCCTCTATGAAATGCAGCCAACATTTTTTGTATATGATCGGGTAGTTTTTCATTTGAAGTGTTATCAACCAATGTTTTTGAGTCACCCTGAAAAGGAGGTGCATGCCCCCATCACAGATTAAAGCATATCAAGGTATTAACAACTTTTGGATGTTCAATGAGCAAAGGAAACATGAAGAAATTACAATAGTTGCGCTGGTATAATACAGGGTAAAGTCTTACAACTACCTTATCCATTTCAGTATGATGAAATTTTGACTGTCCATAGCTTTGGTTTTGACCCTTTAGTTCTCTATAAGAGTGCAGGGGTATTTGCTGTGAATTTATGACATGTTTGTTTCCATGAGAAGGTTCCACATCAGTAGCCAGATCCCCCATTGGATGATACTGTAATTTATGACTTAAAGGAGGTCTTTGATTAGCCAGATTAGATGATTTTGGACTCCGTAAATTGTTGTCATTCAAAAAGACATCTTCCACATTGCCAGCTCTATGAAGGGCAGGATCAAAACCAAGACCCTCAGCTGACTTATTACGTTTGCTATTTATAATATCATGTGTCACCCCTTCAGCCCTGTCATTCATTGAAGACTCTAAAACGGAAGGGTTCTTCTCGATATGGTGCTGATATTTTCCCCGACCTTCATTTCCACTATAGCTCCCTGAAGAATCAGCATCTCTCCAAACATCAACATTCAGACTGTTAGGGAGCTGCTGGTTGACCCATGTAGTACCTGAACTTGGTAATGCAGCAATACCATTAATACTAGACTCTTCATTACAGACCTGCAGATTACTATTTATGTCTAAACCTGAAGAATTAGTAGCATTTCCATGAATATGACTCAGTTCAGCAAGAGGCTTTTGTTTGTCTTTTTCTAATAAATGTGGATGAAAGCTCAGAGAAGAATCAGTCTGTAATCTGTCACTCTGATCATGTGAAGTATCAATACCTAACTGATTAAATCCAGGAACACCGTAGTTTACAGAGACACTAGTTCTATTCACATCATCAGGCCAATGAACAGGTCTTGAATTTAAATTGGAAGTAGATTGCAAGTTGTTTTCAGCCCAAACTGTTTGCTGTTTGCTGCTATCCATTGTGGAAGGCTGCTCATTTCCAGGCAAACGTTCAGTGTTATGGACACTTAGACTGCTCCATTCTTCCTGTGCACCCATATCACTGGTAGAAGTTTCTGCTACAGCAGACTGCATAAGTGCACTCCAACTCCCACTCTGCAAAGATGGAAATCCATTAAGACTATCAGTACCATCCAGCATATTAAGAGCACCAGTGTTCTGGCCAAATGCACCCCACAAGCTTTCATCGGAGCCAAATAAAATCTTCTCTTCGGTTGGATCTAGGGCAGCCACATTCTGTGAAGGAGGAGGAACCTGCATCGCCATTTTATCCGGTGATGTCTCTGATGTACCAAGATCTTGATTCTGCCTCCCATGAAAATTTTGCATAGGAACATTTCTTTGCTCAGAATTCCCTTGCTGCGAGCCCCCCATATTCAATCCACCATTTATGGCTTGAACAGTAGAACCAAGCACATTATTTCCCTCAATATCCTCTCTTGAAACTGAATTTCCATCCTTTGGGTTAGTTTGATCAGAAAATGCAGCATACTGATGAGCTGGAAATGAATTACGATTGGCTGACATGTTTGGCAGTGCAGGCTTGTCCCCTTGAACATGAGAAAACTGATGTGGGAGAGAAATCTGTGACATTGAAGGCTTATCTACTTGTGCTTGAGAATGCAGATTTAGAGTACCTGTTGAACTAGAAATTGGAATCCCATAAAGGGACTGATCACCCTGATTAGGAGCCAAACCCATCAGGCGCAATGCCTGTCTCTGTTCACGAGATAACAGAAGTGAATTAGAGGACCCTGGTGTAACTGGGCATGCACCACGCTGGAGCCAATTTACATTACTAGCATTGGCCACAACTTCTCGCTGCCGGAATCCCTCATTAATGGGCATGCCATTGACAAGAGAAACAGAATGATTGCCAACTGTCTGTCTTGAATTCTGCTGCCTTGCTTCTAGTTGATGAAATTGTTGTTGCCTCTGAAGTTCTTGCATCTTAGTGAGCATTACTTGCTGCTGTAATAGCTGCATGTCATTTATCCCTGATGGCTGCCTAGAAATAGACTGCAGCATGCCAGGATGCCGGCTACTTATTTGCTGTTGAGCACCAAAAAAGTCAAAATTGACAGGAAGTTCAGCAGCAGCTTCATTCCTTGTCAAGTTTTTCCTAAAGAGCTCAAGACCACTTCCTTGTGACTCCAGCACCGACATTCCTCTTGGTATACTATGCCAATCAGATTCAGTATCCAACCCCAAAATGTTTGCTTCACTTTGCCTTTGGAAAACCTGATGCCCCTGCATATAGCCATTCACAGCTGTTTGTTGGTTCTGCACCAGATTTCTGCCCGAGTCCCGGCTTAAATTTGATTGTGGTAGGGTTAAACCATGTCGCAAATGCGGAGAAGTGGGGTGTCCCTGCTCAGAATCTTTGCATAAACAAAAGTATGTATGTTTAGTAATGAATGATAACACCTCAAACCACATGACAAAGTTAAATTAAATTTCAATTTTTCAATTACGATTTATGAATTAAACTTAAACTGAAGCATAAAGAACATGAGGTGAGATTATTTTAGATATTAACAATCAAGAGGAAAAAAAGCTTGGAAAATATTACCTGATTGCTGTACATTAAAATTCTTCAAATTGGAAGCAAAAGGTGCACCAGCCGTTCTCTGGCTACTAGCCCACAGATTGTTGTCTAGCTCTGGCCAGTTGCCGTCAACTGTCTGAGAATTATATTGGGCCTGGGACAAGTTCTCATGGCCAAAAAAATTATGGACCCTGTCTCCAACTTCGTTTCCAGGCATAGATAATTTAGCCCACAATTTTTCAGCAGCTAACTATTATAATAAAGAACCTACCTAGGGTAACAAGGAACATAGTTTAGAGTTATGATATTTGACAAAGCAAGAAGATCAAATAAACCATCAACAAATATGGTGCTCTTAAACTCTGATATCTATGCCTGAACCAAAAAAAACAAATCCTGCAAATAAAAATCTATTGTGTTTATTAACTGCAACAATTGTTGTCAGAATAAAACAATAAGTATCCAGTGTCATGCATCACAAGATGTCAAGTCAAGCACAATTAATCAAATACCTTTTTTTTTCATTTTGAGACAATAAAAGAAAAAAGTTACAAGATTGGATAAAACCTCCTTTAAGTAGCCTAAACAATATTCAGGATTTGCAAACAGTGACTTGCCAACAATTCATACACAAACACAAGCAACACGTGATAATAAAATAAACATTATATGATAATTTTGGTGCAGCCAAATTAAAGCATTCTCCTTGCAAGCCCAATTTGAACTTGGTTATGAAGTCAACAACACAGAGTATTAGCATTTTGGAAAGGCATAAATTAACTGCATCAAAGTGCAAGACAAAGAATACACAACATCATTGGTTGTGACAAACAAAAAGTATAATATATTAGGTAAAAAACATGCTTTTGATAGAACTGGATAAACTAAAAGATATATTTGTCAATTGTTGAAGCCCTGAGCTCACTGTTTGTTGAAGATCACACATCAAAGGTTTTAGTCTGGATCTATAACTTATCATCCTTAAGATAGTCCGTAAATAAATTAAATTTATAGAAACTTGCAGGTCTTCTTCAAAATAGGAAAGATCTTCAATTAATTTCACAGTAAAAACCAGTAAACATCCCAAAAAGTGAATTTCTCCAAAAATTAAAATATGAATAGACTCAAACTCTGTTTTCTGTTCTGCATGTGCAGATATACTTCAGGTATAAAAAGGGGTTCAGCACAAGAATCCATCGTCTCTTTTCATAACTTTCAGATTCACATGACAACCAGAGTCAAAGAATTTGATTAAAAAAACTCATTTTTAATACCTGAATATTCTAGACCAAAATTTACTGGTTATAATTTACTTAAATAAATAATTTCATGATGTGTAAAAGATACATATTATTTAGTGTATCAGTTCTCTCTGCCAGTCCACAAAGTGAAAGCCCTGGCATTTCCCCAACCCAACCTATGCACGATGTTTAAGGTTTCAAAAATCCCTGGTAGCATTACACAATTTCTTCAATAAAACATCACAACATATATGACTTTTATTGAATAAACAGATATATCAATTTTATTTGCATGTACAATGCAATAAGCACAAATACATATCAATTCCATAGATTATTGTTTATGCTATCTCAAGATGTTAATGATTTCAGGCTGCATTGAGCTTTTTTTTTGTTGAAAAGACCATTGAGTTTCAAAATTGAAATATCCTTTCTTGGCCATGTCTCTTGACTTTGTTGTAGTCAAGAGGAATTAATTTCTCAATTTGAATGGAAAAAGTCACGCCATTTTTCAACAGGTTCATACAGTCAACTTCACAAATTCGAGTATTGAACGAGTTATTCACAATTATCTGAAAACAGAGACCAAAGTAACTTGTCTTAGTGACTGAAAATGCACAAAATTTGTCCTTGAACAACAAGTTATTTCCTTCAACTAGAGAAACACAAATCTACAAAATGGCGAACAATACTGTGCGTATATCAGTATGTTAGTGCGTATATCAGTATGTTAGTTATGAAGCAACATGACAGGTTTAGACCTATTCACTCTATGTTGCAACAAGATGGCATTTAAAGGTTATTCAAATAACTTTTAGACCAAGAAATGCAACATCATTGATAAGAAGTTTCGTTTTGATTCCAATGAGTGAGCATCCTTATTTATGAGAGAACAGGAAAAATAGTGACAAACATATTGGTCCCCTCAACACAACCATGCAACAAAAAATTGGCAGCAATTGTCAACTGATACTAAATGCTTTTCTGAAAGTGGGCTATTCTCACACTAAAAAACACAAGGGCATCCAAATACTAACGTATATATGAATGTAAACTTACATATTCCATGTATTAATCAACCTAAATACTCATTACTTTCTGTAGAATACCAAAGGGAAGGTACAATTACATGAGACGAGTCATATTTTGGCTATCAGTATTCAGGTTTTCATCGGAGAAAAATAAACTATAACCAGAATGAAAGTCTAAACAAATATTTAGTTTGAAATTTAAGGTTTCCAAGAACAATGAGATGAAACAATATGTAAAGTCAATCATCATTCTTTACCCCCCTCCCCGACACACACCCAAGCTCCTCCCATGTACACAAAACTCCTCAAAATCTCACATTTATTTCCAAAGTACATAAGATCGGAAACATGGCATAATTCCAGCTCAAAACCAGCCTTTAAATTGTCTAGAGTACGAAAACACACCAAAACAAGCTGCCAAACACACTGCCCAACACAAAGCACTAAAAACCCAAGCACAGATTTGCTTGGTCTCTAAACTAAACCTCCCTATATAGAAGACGCTAAAGTTTACAGGCACAGAAACATAGTCTATAAACTCACAGTATCATCCAGAAGCCTCCATTGAAGCTCAAAACCGATCCTCCCAAGCGCTAGGGTTCGAAGCGTATAGGAGAAAATGTGCGCCTTTGAGCTCAAACAAATAAAAGTGATCGAAATTTTCAACAAACAAACACAGAAACAAAAACGAGGCTCGGTTTGAAGAAACTGTGTGGTTCGGATCCGAAGCTAAGCCGTTCGTTCTCGCCAATTGAGAAGAAGCGTTTCAAAGTGTGAAACGAAGAGATGAAGAAAGAAGGGAAGGCATGTGAATTGTGAAGAGTTGTTGAGGAAGGAGAGAGAAAGAAAGAAGGAGAGAGAAAGAGTAAAAAGAAAAAAAAGGAAAGGAAAATCAGGTGGCTTCCAATTGAACTGTAACGCGTGGAACGACGACGTATGGATTGGAGCCCACGGTTCCAACATTTTTAACTCGTGATATTATTTTTCGCTACTTTTTCTTCATACCGTTAAGTTAAAATAATACACAAAGACATCTTTTTGTGAAATTTTTAACTGACCATTTCTTGCATTTACTGGAAATAAATTGTCAGTTGCAGTTTCCCTCCAATTTCCAAAAGGATCTTTTAGGAACACTTTTTTTTTTTTTGAAATGAAAAATTAGAAACTCCATCTTTTTCTTCTTCTTTTTAAATCAGCATCTATCTATCTTTCTGTTTGTTTTTTCCCCCAATTTCTTGCATATTCTTCTTTTAATTTATGCACTATCCAAAAATTACAAAGTTAGACTTCATAAAAAACTAAAAAAAATAGCATAAATAAATATAATCTTCTCCGGATTTTTTTTTCATATCAATTTTCTCATGACAATAAACGTATTCTTCTTTTTCAATTTTTTAATAGTTTATTTTTTCTAATTAATAATTTTTTATATTAAACTTTTGCTTCAATTCATTTGGTCCAATGTATTATTATACAAGATTACAAGTTTTAATGATATTGATTTATTATCTTTCTTAGAAATGTATATTTGGACAATCTTAAAAACAATTTAAAAATTTTATAATTGGGCATTCTTAGTGATTGTCAGTTATTTGTAATAAAATATTTTTTCAATCATCATATTTGTCTTAAAATTATGATTTATGATTAAAGCTTTAAATATGGAGAAAATATTTTTTAGTTCTTAATTTTTTTTACAAATATTAATCATTTAATCTCACATATAACGTTTTAAAAATTAAATAGTTAACATCCAGAAAAAAATATTAATGATAAAAAATATATATGTTATATATCTAGATATTGAATCATAACTTTTTAAAAAAAATGAACTAAAAAGTAAGTTTCATCCTTAAAAGAGATATAAACCAAAGTTATTTACATTATTTGAAACTCAATTTTTTTTTGCTCAAATTATTTAAACTTTGTAAAAAAATGATATTATGGAAAGATTAAACTATTTGGATATTCACATATTATGGAGTATATCTATTTAAATAAAAATATGATAAATTATGTGAAGTGTATTTTGTGGGGTTAGTCTATGATGCAACTTGTAACATTCAGCGATATGGTCTCAAACACAATTTTGATTGGTTAAAAAAATTATCTTATTTTTTAATATTTTTCAACATTAAATTACTTAAAAAATTGAGATTATGCCACTTCGCAATTGTATACATAGCCAAAGATACATTTATAATTTCCCTATTTTGTGAACAGTTGAGATATAATATTCTCTCCATGCATCTTTCTTTCTCCTTTTTTTTTTATTTTTTTATTCACATTTAACATACTTCAATGATACTGTAATTCAACTAATCCATTTTTTACATTCTTGTTCAGTCTTTTTTCTCACAGGCATATAATATTGAGGGACTTGGGGTTACAAACTTTAAACTTACAATCTAACATACAAATTCAATAACTTAGACCCAACCTATAAGAAATAGAGGGTATTATTCATTTATTTGTATGCTAAAATAATAATGAATGATTATTTAATTTGATGATAAATACATTGCATACATAATTGTCTTATTTATTGATCTATATGTTAAGAAATATATAAAAAAATATACGTTTGGGCGTTTGGCTTTAATCAAATTTATAAAAATTCAAATAAGTTGAAGAGAAAACTACAAAAAAAAAAAAATAAACAGACATACAAGACCCAATGGACACACTATGGGCTTTGTAAACCCTGAATAACTTTGATTTGCTAATTATTCAGAAGACAATGTGGATTCCTTTTCTTTCTTTCTTTTTTGTTTAGTAGGCTTTTTTGGTGGAGAAACAAAAACAATATATTTATTGGTTTATAGAATAATATCATGGGAAGTTAGAAACATTCTCAGGCCAAAACAAAAAAGTTAGAAACATCCAAGTTTAGGCAATTATTCGGTTGGTTTGAACTTTGAATCAATAAGTTATATTTATGATTAGATAATTTTTTTTGGTAGGATTATGATAAGATATTTAATTTCTCTGTAATTAGTTTGATTTGTGAATCTAAAAAATGTCGACAAATCAAATTTTAAAGAATCCATCCAACCTTCCAGGTACATATAATGTGATGCTATATATTTTTTTAATATAACTAAGCTAATTGTTTGGGTTTAAATATCATTAGTTCATTATACATTACATCCATCTTTATATATAAAATAGTCAATATCAATAATGTAAAAACATTCCAAAATATTATTTTTGACAAAAAAAAGAGGAATAATTAATCCACTAACCTATTCCTGTACATTAATTTTGTTTATATTGCATGAATAATATTCAACAAAATCCCACTCAACTCAACTTGAATTATTTTAATTGAGAAATTCGAGTCAAGTCATAGTAGAAAATGTGCTAACGTTTGACGCTATGTGCAACCATAACAGTGTTGAGTCAAGAATCAAAATGATAAATCCAAATAAATAAGAAGAAGAAGAAACTACAATTTTTGACAAAAATAAACAAGTATTAACCCTTGGTTTAAGTTTTTTTTCTTAATAAATTAATAACTTGGATCTTGACAAATTATTGAATTAACAATTTGACACTTAAAATATTAAAATATACAATTTAATACTTAAAAAAATAAAATGGCGTCCTTCAATATTTCAGGACCAAATTACCCATACAATGATATTTCAATAATTTAGTTATTATCAATTTACTTTTTTTTCTTTTACAAATATTTTTTCTTTTTGTAGAGTATTTAAAGTATTAGTTAAATTATTTTTAAACAATGCAAATATATAACTTCATATAAAATTAATATTTCTAACTTCTAGTAAAACTTATCTTTATGTGCTTGTTTTTATACACTGAAGTATTTATATGCAATTTTTTATTATTATTCATGACTATATGATTAGGGGTGCTCAATAATTCGGATCAATCTATCAATTTAAATTGACCCAACCCATTATAAATATGGGTGTTTGATCTAAAAAGAATGAGCCTTCAATAATTTGAGTTGGATGGCAGATTCTTTTAAATTTAAACTCACTCAACCCAATTCAACCTGCAATCTCGCACTTTTGATTTTTTCTTTTTTAAAAAAACAATTCATTGTGTTATATATTGAGGCTTCCCTCAATGTATATAACTCAATTCAAGAGTTTCAATATTATTCAATATAATTCAACTCATAACGTAAGGTATTACTTAATTGAAGATGTTAACATTTACCTTGTTATGTACACTAATTTCAATTTTTAACTACTTTAAATATGATTATATGACTTTCATCAGTTTTAATCATATTATTGAGTTTTTTATTCACATGACAACAATAAGAATTACTTTTCATAAAATTTCATATTTGAAAGCATTGAAAGACAAAAAAGAATATATTGAGTATAATTTTTTATTTACAAAAAAAATTATATTTATAAATTGGAGTGGGTGAACACGCTCAACCTAACACATTATATTACTCTTTGATTTAGGATGAAATAATTTTTCTTTAATACTCAACTCAAAATCAACCCATGCTAAGAAAAATCTAACCCAACCCGCAAACACCCTATTAATACCATTTAGATGTTTCACAAACGTTTTTAACATTTTTTTTAAGAATCTAACAAAAAAAAGTGAGTAAAATATACCATATATTATCCATATATAGTGCGAAATCTCTATTACAGTATTACGTTTTTCCATTAATTTAATACATAGGGCCTAAAGCTCCCCCAAAAATGGTCATGAAGTGGGCCTTGAGGAAATTGTAGTCTAACAAAATCTAGCCCCTTCTCTGGTTCTAAGTGTTGCTGTTTTTTTCAATTAATTTATCGATGATCCCTTAATGAGTTTTCTTCTCCCACTATCATATATAATTTTCGGGATCAATTTTATATAGTTTCATATAATATTGTTATTAGGCTTATTATTGAAATAAGATATATTATCAGGCCAAAAAAGAAAATAAGATATATTACAAATTTTGTGTAGAATCAACGATGGGAGGAAAAGCATACAAAAAAAAAATCGAAGAAGATATGCGCCATACTTTAATAATGATCTACAAAAATAACTTTTGAATTTTTTATTTGAAATATTTTAGTTATTAAATTTTAAAATTGTATATCAATAAAATGTAAATACACATATCAAAGTAACAAGTTGAGGGAATTAAATAACTATTTGCTTTTGCTAAAAAAACATTAACTATTTGTTGTAATTTTAAATTATTTTAATTAGAACATAATACAAATTTTAGTCATGAAAGCAACTATTATAACTTACTTCACTATTTTATATGATAAATACAAATGCATTAATTATAATATACAGAATTTAGAGGTTTGGTAGGGAGAACTTTGAGCTACCAAGAACTCAAGTCTTCCCCCTCATAAATCTCAATTTTTCTTTTAAAAAAATATTTTAAATGGAAAGAGACATATATAAATACTTGAACTAACTAGGATAGACTTCTAAAATTTTATCATTAAATGTCTTAAATGTTAATCCGCTGCAACAATTATTTTGTCTGATGTACTTCTTTATCTGCTGACAAAATATTTAAGAATTCAAAACATGAATCGTCTGCCCAAAAATTTAAAATTATATTTTGTATATCAACAAGCTCTCGAAGACAGTCAACAATACCTTATGAACAGTTTGACCATAAAAAAATGTCATGTTAACACGTCACATTTGACTTCTTATAAGAAAACTTCTTTTGAAGATTTAACACCTGGGGAGCATGCAGAATAGACACGCAATATAATATTGTATGCGAAATGTTAATGCGTGTTGATATGAAAACCAAAATATATACAGATTAAAAAGACGTTTCAATTGTTGACATTAATATAATTTTCTACACCTCCGAAAGACATGTGCATCATCAATATTGTCGATTTATATATAAAACCTTCGTGTTCATATTATCATATAGTCGCTAAAAGATCTGGAGTTAGGACTTAGGACTCGTTCTGAAATGACAGTGTGAATTGTTTTGATAAAAATCGCGTATGCGTACCTAAACTTGTCATAATTTATTATATCTTGTGTTTGCTAATATGCTTAAGTTATAATTAAAAATATAAAACTTGTGAATTAATTAATATACCTTCACTTAAAGTAATGGCAAAAAAAAAAACCCTTCACTATAGAAATTGACAATCGTCGTGCGCGTTTAATGGGAGCACATGAACCCCGCCTCTTTTTTGTTTACATTTGAATTTCCAACAGATTTTTTATGAAAAAAAAAAGTAGTTCAAGAGCATGATGGCCGGAAAACAAAAGTAGTTCATAAGTGAATTTTCAAGTCAATATTGATAAAGGAAACAAACTCAGCCAACACCATCCCTTGCCAAGGAAATGTCAAAATTCAAAATGGTAACAAGCGAGGGTGGGGGACTTAAAACCCAACCTAAAGGTCCCAACCTCATTCCCATATGTTTGGCTAACCAATCCACTGTCAAATTAGCACTCCTAGGAACCCATCTAATAGATAACCTAGGAGAAAGACTAGCTAAATGCCTGCGACTGATGATGAAAACTCTTCGTCGCCGTCGTTGTTTACCCATTTCGGCCGTTCGCTTTTGAGTCTCTGTCGCGACCATCAGGTTCACTCCATGGAAAGCTCAACGACGCCACATGTTCACTCTGTCGTGACTTGCTTTCTCTCTCATGAGTCTCTAAGCTTCTCGATTCCTTCCTTCGTTGCCAGGAGAGCTTTTCGGCTGATGAATGATGATGATGATGATGATATGAACTGATGATGAACTGATTTTTTTTTTAATTTTTGGATGATGAACTGATGAATGATGATGATGATGATATGAACTGATGATGAACTAATTTTTTTTAATCAAGAATTGATGAATTGATGAAACTTGTGTAATCTTTGGTGATTTCTGGTTGTGTAGTTTTAGGGTTTTGTGGTTTGGGGTTTGGAGTGGATGAGAAGATGAAGATGATGAAAGATGAAGAGGAAAGTAGGATTTAGGGACCAAATTGCAAGAGAGTAGTTTTTTTAGGGGTTTAGGGTTTTAGATTTTAGGGTTTAGGGTTTTAGAGTTTAGGGTTTTAGGATTTTAGGGTTTTTAATACTTTTAAGGACTAAATTGGAATGTTTGGAAGAGTTTTGGGACACTTTACAATTTTAGGAATTTAGGGTTTTAGGGTTTAGGGTTTTAGGGTTTAGAGTTTAGGATTTTAGGATTTAGGGTTTAGAGTTTGGGGCTTAAGTTTTAGGGTTTTTAATACATTTAAGGACTAAATTGGAATGTTTGGAAGGGTTTTGGGATACTTTACAATTTTATTTTTAGCATTTGGGACTAAAATGAATGAAGAAGATGAAAAAGATGAATAAGAGGATTAAAAAAAAGTTTTAGGGGATTTAGGGATTTTGGGACCAAATTGCAAGAGAGTAGTTTTAATGAGGTGTCAAGTGGAAATGAGTTGGATACTAATTTGAGCAAACCCCCTTTTTGGTCCCTCAATTGTTACTGAGTCGAGGATTTGGTCCCTCAACTAAGCATTTAACGGCCACCTAAGCAGATAGCGGTGACACGTCATCACTTAACACCTCTATCACTAACGGACCAGACGTGAGGGACCAAAACGTAAACGAGATTGTACAATTGAGGGACTGAGTTGTAGTTTCCCACAATTGAGGGACCAATTCCTCGACTCAGTTACAATTGAGGGACCAAAAAGAGAGTTTGCTCTAATAATAATAAATCGTTTGTTGCAATGATAAGTATTATGATCTCTATAGGTAAGTCCTTTGAATTTGAACTTCATTCAAAATATAAAAATTAATAATTTAGTCCTTAAAATATATAGTTTTGTTAGTTTATTTTTTTTAAAAAAAATTATAATATTTAACACTTAGAAGAAGATTTTATTTCTATCAACTTTAGTAGTTTTTTTCCCAAGATATTAACTAAAATTTAGTTGACAAATTGATATGATTATCTTATATTATATGACTCCACCCTTTTCTGGTGGTCCACATTTTAAAACTATAGTACAAAATTAATAATAAGAGGAAAATTATTATTTGATCCCTTCTTTTTTATTGAGTTAACAATTTAGTCTCTCATTTATTTTACATACATATTTGTGTGCCCGTTAAGGGACGCAAAGCCTCTAGTAAATTTTATTGACATTACAGTTAGCATATTAAAATTATATTTTATGTTAAATTCTATACCAAAATGGTTTATAACTAATAAGACGGCAGGATGTGTTTGGTTTGCAATACAAATCAATATGTCAGCGTGTCATCATGGTGACCTCAATCCTTTGGCCATTTGCGCATTTCATTTCTTCACATTTGGCTGTCCAAACATGACCTGCATTCTGTTGCTTTTGTGTTGCATTGGATCATCTGTATTTTATTTTCTGTATTTTTTTTATATATTTTAGAGAAATAAAAAAAGAAGTAGAAAAGAAAATGTCAGTCCTAAATATTTATTATTTTATCTCTTTAATATGCATAAAAAAAACAATGAAAATAGAATGATACACTTCCCTTTTGTGTGACTCATCAGTCTTCAGGTTGGGTAAGTAACATTTTTTTTCTTTTCAATAATTTTCATGAGCCGGTTACGTAGTATAGTAGGTTCTTAATATAATATTTTTAATTTGAGTATGAGACATCGTATTAAGTGGTTTTTATTTTAATATTAGAATCGGATCAAGACGAAACGGATAGTTGAAGTTTTGGTTTGATCTGGTTTTTTTTATATTTATGTATTTTTAATATATTATATATGTATTTAAAAATGTAGAATTATAGATGAAATATATTATTTTATTTTATTTTGACGATTCAGCTCAAAACTGGTATAAAATATATTATATAATTTTGAGACATTACATTTTAATATTATTTCAGATGAACTAAAAGGGACAGCCGGACAGGAACTGCATGGTTGGTGAATTTATTAACCAGGAACACCAGCTAGATTCTACAAACAAACAAAATACTTTTTGATGAACCTGGTTCTGGCCGGGGGTCATTACCTGGTTCGGTGAGGCAACTCTGGGTCGGAAGTCACCTGCAAGTCAATGAATGCACAGGGGTGGCCCTGCGATTCACCTCCGATGCTTAAGTTAGTAAAGGGTTGTGAGCTCAATAATCTTGATTGACTAGACAGAGAGCGTACCTTTTTCCAGTGTGAAGAGTTAACCTTTTATACTGGCTGAGGATGATTTGGCGTGATCCTGCCATAAATGCCTGGATACTTGATTGTGATCCTAGCTGATCTGATTGTGATCCTTGGCTTCCACGTGATTTCCTTTTCTGTGAAAGGTGCCTTGATGGCCAAGGCGTTATCAAGGGAAAGGATCTCAGAGCGATCTGCCTTGATTGACAGCGGATCTTGGCAGATCCTTAATTGGCTCCTGATTGATTAAGGGAATGTTTCCTTATTTATTGGTGTGTGGGCGTCCACACCCTTCGTGACTGTGGGCGTTCACATCTGATAGCGAGCTACAGGGCGTTCAAGCCTATGTGATTCATTTGGTAGGTTTGCTGCCTGGTGGACCGAGGGCATGCTATGCCATTTGGGCCTCCTAATTATTGGGCCTATTATCACTAGTCCCAACAAAAGAAGTGAAGCTCTATCCCCATCAGTAGAGTCCCCCTCGAGGGCATCCTCGACACTGACTATAGCCTTCCTTGCGTTGTTTGGTGTTGACGCCCCGAGTTTTAACCCAGAGGTTCTGAATGGCGGTGACCCGACTTGGCGTGGCATTCACGGGTCTGACGCTACCAACCCTTGTCTTTCCAGCTTCCTCGCTGATGTTTTGCGTCACTTCACTCCTTGCGTGTCAGCACATCATGGCCACGTGGCAGCTTCTGATTGGCTCTTACTCCGCAATGATAGCCAAAACGAAGATCGAGGGTGGCACAATAAATGCAGCTTTTCGATTTACGCGAACTGCTTTCAAAACCGCCATTTTCCCTCTTTCTCCCTCATTTGCATTTTCCCACCTTCAAGCTCTCTCTCTCCTTCAAGTTTTTCTCCGATTTCCTCGCCAGAACTGGGCCATTTGCGACTCTCCGTCCAGCACTTCCGTCATTCTTTCTGCTCCGATTACCGCGACCAGCATTTTCCGTTGAGTATTGTGACACTTCCCTCGATTAATTTTCTGCCTTCCATGCTTTTGTAGTTGAGTTTTACTCACTTCTGTTCTTCACGTTCTTCGTGTTCTTCGTAGTGTTCATCAGCGCTCTTCAGTTTCCTACAAGGATTCTGCCATTTGATTCACCAGCACTATGGATTTTGACGATTGTAAGTTTTCTAAACCTTCTTTTTCGTCTTCTTCATCTTCTTCTTTATTTGAGTTTTGTTCTGAGTTTGGTGATCAATCGCAACCGCTGATGATCATTTTTCCAAACGACCCCTTTTTCCCTGAGGGTGTCTCCCCCCTTTTTGCTGGTGAATGGAGAAAAGTCCTACATCAATTGGGTTATAACTGTCGTGTTTCCTCAGCTGCTAGAAACAGTGCGAGAACGCCTGACACATCAACGCCCAATACCTCTGTGCCCGAGTCGTCAGCGCCTGCTAGGTTCGCGTCTCCCATGGATAGGAGAGATGGTGATGCGGGGGCGTCTTCGTCCCATGTTCCAGGAGATCAGGAAGGGTTGTCTGTTGTCTCGTCTTCGTCCACGTCGACGGAGATTCGCGAGATGTTATCTCCTACTGCGGGGTCATCATCCCTGGGTGAGGAATCGTCTGCACCCGAGGAAGCGGGTGGCGTTGACGTTCCTGTTTGGGCGTCCATAGGAGATGGTAACCCCCAGCAAACGATTTATGGCGAGGAAGTCGATTTCCAAGCTCACCCTGAGTGGTTTCTCTGCCAAAATTGCAAGTTGGCCAATGTTCCTTGGGTTAGGGAGGAGACAACGCCATGCGGTCCCGATAGGGCTGAAGTTATGAGAAATGCGCGTCCCGTAGTTGATTGGCGCCGTCAAAGGCCCAATGAAAAAGTGCAGAAGACGTTCTTGGACCTGACCAACGAGTTGGTAAAGGAGTACTACACCTGGAACTTCGGTGTGGACGTACTTGAGGGGCTCAACCGAAAGTTGATGGCGTCCTCGCCTCGTCGTCAGTCGTCAGGGTGCGCGATTTCCACCTTGACCCATTTGGAGATAGCGCCAGATATGCTCTACACTGATGGAAGGGGCTTTCTGATCTGTGAGCACGCCCTTAAGGGTTGCGATATAGAGATGCCCTTCAACCCTACGGTCATGGACCTTCTGGCCATCATGAACATCTGTCCCATCCAAGTCAGTGCTAACGGATGGCGCATTCTACTGGGCTTCGTCGCCAAATGTAGGAGGGATGGCGTTGCCGCAACAACACGACTATTTCTGTACTTCTTCTATCCACGCTGGGTGGACAATTGCTTCATCTCCTATTACAAACGTCCAGGACGCCCACAGGTTCTGAAGCATGCTGTTAGCAATCCCAAGGAATGACAGTACAAGTTTGTTTTTATTAAGGAATCAGGGTCTGAGCGGCCTTTCTGGGTTCGCGCGTCGGATGAGCGCGCCATGTTCCCCTTATCATGGAGGAGGCCTCGACTCGGGCCCTTCGAGTGCAACTGGAGGGACCTAACCATTGACGAACGCTTGGCGGCGTTGCGGTTGATCACCACTGACCTTTTTGATCCTAAGCGTTGTATGTGTCTCTTTTCATTTTTGCATAACGTTTCATTTCATGGCGATAGTTTCTACTAATAACTAGTTACTACATCTAAAATTTTATAAGTCGGATTTTGTCAATTCGACTCGCCAATTTAGCGAAGTAAACGAACTAACCCACTAAATTTAGCTCATTTTGACGACTCTATATGTCAGTATTACTTTTAGTAAATAATACGATTTACCTATTTTTTAAAATGCGTGTATATCTCTGGGTTGAGGGCGTTGGGGGATTTAAGCCAGAAAAAGGTTGGCGAATTAGTCAATTTTATGAAGAAAGTGTGTGATTTAATACATAATTAAAAGAAGTCCACATTTCTTGTGTCTAAGGAAGTGTTTTATACTTTTATTAATAAATTAATCTTTGTTGCAAAGTATACGTCTTTGGCCAATGGAGAAAGTATACTTCTTGACAATTTTTTGTTATAAAAGATTTAATCAAAATTAATAATAGTTTATTTTTTCTTTATCTACAAAGAAATAATAATAAAAGAAACTCAAGAGTAGCCGGGGAAGGTAATGAAAATATCACGCTACTCTTGTGCTTGCAGCCTTGCACCATTCCAAAATTAAAATTTTAAAAAATTGAAAGAGCAAAAAATTTTTGGGTCTTTCATCAGATACCTTTTTGGTCTTCCATGTTAGAGTCAAAAGTAGTTTCGTGCGTTAGTTTATTTGAATGAATTTCATTATCATTATCATTATAATTAAATAAATTCTTGTTTTTTTGGCCAGAATAATGAAATGAATTGTTAATTAAATACTTTAATATATTTTATTATTTCAGTACTTATTTTATTACCAATCATTTATACATTTTTTATAAAAGTAATTATATTACATACTAGAAAATATAATATAAAAGAATGAACAAAATTGCATTAGATATTTTGAGTCTTAATTAACTTACAAAATATTGCAGTTAAAAAAGTATTAGTGATCGATGTGTAAAATAGTAATTAATAAAATGAAGTAAAATTTTAATTTGAAACTTGAAGAAATTAAAAAAAATGATAATAGTTTTTCACAAGAATTATAATATTATAAAAAAAATCAGTTGCATCTCCAACTTTTTTTTTTAATTAATTGTGGCCTTAATCTTTCGTATTTGAGTTAATTCTATCTTACCCTAATTTCATTAATAAAACTAACAAAAATTGTTGATGTGTCAATGGTTCAATTTAAGTTTGCTGACATGGCTCAGTTCGGTCAAAGTTTGTTGATATAGCTTGATTGTATCAAGAAAATTTTTGGAGCATCATGAGCCATGTTAGTAAGGCTAGGGTGGCACACCAACATTTTCTATTAGTTTTATTAATAAAGTGAGGGGTGAGATATAATTGACTCAAATGTAAAAGATTAAGGGTGAATTAACCACAACAAAAATTTAGGAGTACAACTAACACTTATCTCATAGTTTGGGAATAGACCTGATCACGGGCCGAGCTTGCTAAAATACGGGTCGGGTTTTAGGGGTAATAACAAACAAAAAGTAGGCCCGAATGCCCGATCCCGTTTTATTTTGGGTCGGGCTCGGCCCGTTTTTGATGAATATGGGCCGGACTTAATTTCGGGCCTTTTTTTTAATAAATTACATATTAAACTTACTCTCACTCAAAACTATCATGTTTGAAACATTATTATGTGTGTTCTAGAATTTAATGTGAAGTACCAATTTTTTAAAATTATATATTTATTTATATATATTATATTGGAAATTGAATGGTGATCGAAAGAGATTGGGAAGAAGATTAGAGGAATGATTGATTTGGATTTTGAAAATTGGAATTGATTGTGGAATAAGAATAGCATAATTGATTTGGAAATTGAAAATTGGAATTAAATGTGGTTTGATTTTTTAAAATTATATATTTATAAAAATATATATTATGTTTAATTATATTAAGGTATATATTATACAATATATATATATATATAAAATGTATGATATATGTATATTAATATGAGTCGGGCTGAAATAAAAGCCCGAGCCCAGCCCGTATTAAAACGAGTTTTTTAAAATTCGGGTTTCTTTTTTCTCAGGTTTTTATTTTCGGGCTCCTTTTTATTTTTTTCGGGCCGGGTAGATCGGGCCGAACGGGCTTTTGGGCTCATGATCAGGTCTATTTGGGAACATGAGAGGTATTTTTGCCAAAAAAAATTAAGTAAAGTTTTGAATATTCTTATATTATAAAGTTCCTTTAATTACAAGTTAGATTTACACTCTTTTTTCCTATAGTTGATCATATAAAAATATGTGTTCAATCTTCTTTATTTATTATAATTGATCATATATAAAATTTTTATTGCGTGTTAAATATTTATTAGAGAAGATATAAAAAATTTTATCTAAATCTTCACCTAACAAATTCCGAGAGTTCAAGATCAAGATCACCTTCTACTTCCAATAATGTCAATATGCATAAAACAAAGTAAATCATCTACGTAATGGGCTGACATGCAACCTTGGGAAGATCATACCAGGAACATGTAAAAGTCAATTATTCAACGTTTAGAAAATCATTGACAGATCCACGTACAGGTGTAATTACTTCTGCTGCTACTATATGATTTCATTTAATCCAAGACTTGCTCTTTGGTTTGATCGAGTTTCTGTGGCTGCGCTTCTAGATGGTCAACCATAGTATATGCATTAACGACGACCCTCAATTTATTAGGCTCGCTAACGTACATACTAATTAATTCATATAGACGAGTCCGTTTTGATGAATTCTATAGCGAAATTAAACGATATTGCTTAGTTAATTTTGATTTTGTTCGTTTGGGTTTTTCATTCATCCATTATGTTCGATCCCACTTACTATATATCGTGAAGCTACCACAAATGATGATGATATTATCTGCACTACTCTATTCTTAAATTTTAGAGCTTGAAAATTAGAGCAAAAAGAAAATTCAACGTAGCTATATTAATGGGATCTTGAAAGACGATGGATTACATGCTCAAATTTTATATGTGGCGCCTAAGTGTGTGAAGAAAGGAATAGAAGATACTTATTATTTAGGTAAAAGAGATATTAGTGCCCCTAATATTTAAATTCAGTTTCACTTATGTCTCAACGTTTGTTTTGTGTCAGTTATGCCCCAACGTTTAACATTGTTGTCAATTATATCATAACCTCATTTTTTTTGGGCCAAAGTTCTATTTTGATCCCTCAAGTTTGCTCAAAGTTCCATTTTGGTCCATCAAGTCTCCGACGAACTTTTCGGCGAGATACATGGTGACTCTGACGACAACGAAAACTCCTACTCTAAGGTTTTTTGACCTCCTGAGTTCAATGACGACCTCCATTTTGCGAAAACATGACTGGCAAGCTGCCAAAAAATTTACACAATCGCTGAAAATCATATTTCTGGTCTTTTTTATTTTTGCAAAATGCAGGCCGCCATTAAACTCATGAGGTCAAAAAACCTTAGATTATGAGTATTCGTAGTCGTCGGAGCCGCCATGTATCTCGCGGAGACTTGAGGGACCAAAACGAAACTTTGAACAAACTTGAGGGTCCAAAATAGGACTTTGGCCCAAAAAAATTGAGGTTAGGGTATAATTGGTAACAATGTGAAACGTTGGGGCATAAGTGACACAAAACAAACGTTGGGGGCATAATTGAAACTGACTCCAAACGTTTGGGGCACCAACAGGTCTTTTGCCTATTATTTAAAATCTCGACTCACTTAGGATGTGTTTGGTACGCTGTCATCTCAGATGTCGTAGTATCTTAGATATTATGGTATGTGATACCATAATATAAGATACTTGGTATTTATAATACCAATATTTGATATGACAATAGTATACATATGTTTAATAT
This sequence comes from Chamaecrista fasciculata, assembly GCA_003254925.1. Taxonomy (NCBI): domain Eukaryota; kingdom Viridiplantae; phylum Streptophyta; class Magnoliopsida; order Fabales; family Fabaceae; genus Chamaecrista; species Chamaecrista fasciculata. The sequence goes on from QANZ01018178.1 coordinate 258,996, forward strand.
TCTCTTGTAAATAGCATAGGGGGTGTACATATTTGACCCGACCCGACCCGGTCACTTTTTTGAAATTGGTCCAGGTCTCGGGTTTAGGTGCCTTAGACCCGGCCCGGGGTATACCCATTATTCAAATTGTTTTACTTTTTATTATATATATTTATATTTTTTTTACAAAACATTCATTTTTTTTTTGGTACAATGAAAGTTTAGGTGAGTTGGGCCTCGGGGGCTCACCAAGGCCAGGGCAGGCCTCCAGGCTCTATGAGCGCTTATAGAGGTACTTACAGATCGCCTACCAACAAGGTCCTCACATCGGCAGTGAGAATCAAACCCATGACCTTGTAGGTTATGAGTCGACTCTTTACCAATTGGGCCAACCTTTGTTGGCACAAAACATTCATTTTTATTGTAGAAAATATACATGTATTCTTATTTTTATTAATTATATATTAAAAAATGCATAAAATATATACTTAATCTCAATTAAATCAATAGTTTTTTTTAAATAAATCAAATTAAATGTTTTTAATAATAAAAGCATTGATTCAAAATTAATTTTTTGACCAATATATACAAGTTAAAAATCATTTATAATGAATAAATAACTGAAATAAATAAATATAAAAATTTGAAATAAAAACAAATTGGCCTGGTTGGGCCCGACTCGGGTTCTGACCGGGCCAAGTCTCGGGCCTGGCTGATGATACACTGCCCAGCCTGTGTACACCCTCAGAATAGCATCAATCTTCTTTAAATTTTCATGTTTTTTTTATGAACATCTTAAAACATACATTGATATTTTAAAATAAATATAGAAATAATTATACAAAAGTACATATTCGTTTATATTTCAATACTAAAAATATATTATTTTTATAATACTGATAAATAATTAAATTATAAGAATATAGTAAATAGTAATTCTAATATAAATGTTATAAAAATATATATGATAAATAACATAGATTATATAGTAAATAATATATTTTATATAAACTAATCATTTTTTTAATTACCTTTTCTTTTTTTATCTGAGTATATATTTACCTTAAACATTATATATATATATAAATATATATAAATACAAAACCGAAAGGAGTGCTGTATATCTAGACTCGTGGCTCCTACTCAATAGTGTCATCTCAAATCTCAATTAATTCATCGTGGCTTCTCTAATTTAATACGGTGGTGGTGGGGACTGGGGACCTTATAGGAATGTGGCTTAACTCATTCCACACACTGATGATACACACGTTTCCAAACCAACATGGCAACGTGTATATAGGATACTAGGGGCCTGTTTGGGAACTTTTAGTTCAATCCAATCTCAACCTATGAGATGAGATGAGATGATGTTGAAATTAGGATGAGATGAAATGATGTAGTGATGTTTGGATGGATTGAGAGAAAATGATGTATAATAGGGTGTGAAATTATATAAAAGGGTATGTAATGATTGTGGTTGGTTGAAATATGATTATGGATTTTTTTAATTTGTATAGGGGTAGAAATGGTATGAAATAATGATGTTGAGATGGAGATTGAGATGAGATGATAGGTGTTTGGGTGGGGTTTGACTGGGGTTTGACTTGGATGATATTGGGATGAGATGATCTTGGAAAACGTGATTTCTCAATCCTATAGGATGATGGATTTTGGCCCATCCTATTGGATGAGATTATGGGACAAAATGAAAATAACATTAAAATTCTTTTGAGAATGCAATTTGGTCCATAAATTTGTATCCGGCCAATTAATCAATCCCTAACATGTTGTGAGTGATAATTCAAAGCTCGTAGAGAATCCCAGCCATGAATAATGGGGCACATTTATGAATTTGAATATAAAGAAAATAATAAGTAATATTTTGAGGACTACAATGCAAATAACATGAAAAGTATTGTAAACATAAAATTTGGTCCATAACATTGTATCGGTCCAAAGAATCGGTCCCTAATATCTGTACTCGGGGCTCGAACAAAGCTTGTACC